>JAJMBN010000129.1:0-47999 GCA_030572735.1 Sugiyamaella mastotermitis
AGTAGTAGTAGTAGTAGTAGTAGTAGTAGTAGTAGTAGTAGTAGTAGTAGTAGTAGGAGTAGTAGTAGTAGTATATTTACTATTGTATTATAATTACTATTGTATTAATGCATAACAAACAAAATATAGAATAAATTATAAAGATGATAATTAGATCTTTCGAAATGTACGGTGATAATGGGGACCGTTCAATGCTATATCATTCTTCTTCGCTACTCGACAAATCATCTTCTTCAGGTCGGCTACCAGTATACCCGCGCAGACTCATCGGACCAGAACTTCCACCAGATGCTAATACAGGTGAAGAAGCATAACCAGGAGTCGATGAGTGATTTCTGGTTATTATCTCCACCTTACCTCCCGGGTTTGCACCGTCATCTTCGTCACTTTCTTCGCTCATATCTAGTTGCGCTGATATAGCAGCATTCGAGTTATCTTCAAGAGATTCTTCTAGTTCATTAGCTAATGCGCCCAAGATATCATCATCATCTTCATCATCATCTTCTTCTTCTTCTTCTTCTTCGTTATTCTTTTCACTGTTACTATTCGTCTGTTGTTTGTTCGTCACTGGTGGTGTTATCAAAGAACTTTCACCAGGCTGTGGAGTAGATACCTTCGGTAATGACTTGGTAGCTACTCTAGGTCGTGGATTACTATTTGAATCTTTAGAGGTTTGTTTTGGAACCTTCTTCAGTTGTTCTTTTGTGACGGCTGTCCGTGCCGATGCAGTCTTAGCGGTAGAACTCAATCCAATCTGTGGAGAAGCAGATCGAGATAACGGCTGTGCTGGGGAACTAGAAGACGAAGAAGTACCATCTGATATCTCTGATACAGTTAGATTGTTGTTGGATGACTTTTTGGCCTTTTCCCTTGTTGCATTGACTCTTAATGTGAAGTCTAGTTGATGCAGTTTGTATGATCCCGTCTTTGGATCAAATATCAGCACACATTCTACATCCTTGGAAGAGGTTGCACTTCCTCTAAAAACTTGACCCTTTAAAAACAGTTAGCGCGAATAATAAAAGTATCGAATTAGCATCAAACTTACTCCTGAGCTCTCAACAACATAGTCTGAGTTTTCTTTGTAAAGTTCAAACGGTGAGCTTTGATCTAATGAACTTGGTAAAAACCCATCTGCTAGATTAGTATTTTATCAGAAACATTTCTCATTTTAACTCACATCGAAGAGCAAAAATATCTTTTTTCTTTGATGAACCATTGTTGACTCGATCTAGCAAATCCTGGTCAACTGACACATCATAATCCCCGTCATGGTTTGTGGAGGCCATTGTGAAGTTAAGGTATTTTATTGACCCTGTTTGTATCCAACGTAACTAATATTCCACTTCTATGACAGAGATTTAACTGTTAAATGAATTTTCTTTTCTGGCTTTTGTACTGTCAACTGTTGGTTTAGCTAATATGATGAAGTGTAGTGGGTACAAGGGCTAGAATGGGGTTAGTGTTGGTATAGGCTGTGGCTATTGATACATGTACAGTACGCAGAAACCGGCGCCCGAAATACGGTAATGGACGATTCAAGTTCTTAATGCCCATGCAAATATGCGGTGACAGAGCAATTTACGATGTTAGGGGCCATAATCATGATATTAAGAATAGAAAGAAAACGTTAAAGTCAAATTAGTTGATATTAAGCTGAGTTCTGTGTATTATGTAATCTGTTTAAATTTCTATATTCTTTGGTTTGTCTAGAGTTCAAAGTCTCTTCCCTTTATAAAGCTTCAAGTTTCATGCTTTATGACACAGGCAGTGAATACGTCAATAGTAACTTACACGCTATATTATATAGAAAATAAGGAATAATATTATAAAATCATTTTATTACTAATATACTGAGAAGTGTTTATTTGATTTTACATTGTTCCAGTAATTGATAAATATCTAATTGATGCTTCCCCTGAGAAACTAGGATATTTACATATTTACTATGAGGAAAACCCTAATACTCAAGTTGATGCGGAAATGAGATATTCGATTCAGAGCATGTAGTATTTTTCAAGAAATACCACAGTGGTCCATGTTTAGGATCCTTAAATATTCTTCTAATAACCCTCGTTTATTGTTTATCCGTCATCGTCAAATTAGAACTATGGTTAGCCCAAAACTAGTTTTAGATAATACAGAGTCGAATATATGCAACCTACTAGTTGAATTTTCCAAGGAGTTCGAAAAATCTCAACCGGTACCAGTAGTACTTAGAATTACTGGAGGTTGGGTACGAGATAAATTAATAGGCAAAGAATCCCATGATTTAGACATTGCAATCAATACTTCGACTGGTTTAGTATTTGCTGAAGCATTAAATAAATATATTGTTGAAAATGCTGAACGACTCAAGCTACAAGCAAGATCAATTCATAAAATAGAGCGTAACCCTGAAAAGTCAAAGCATTTAGAGACTGCAACTACAAAACTTTATGGACTTGATATTGATTTTGTCAATTTGAGGGCTGAAGAATATGCTGATACTGATTCTCGAATTCCTTCGACTGTTCGGTTTGGTACTCCAGAGGAAGATGCATATAGAAGAGATGCTACCTTAAATGCTCTGTTTTATAATATCCAAGAAGATAAAGTGGAAGATTTCACCGGTAAAGGTCTTGAAGATCTGAAGAAGGGAATCTTGAGAACTCCCCTTCCTTCATTTGTTACATTTGATGAAGATCCATTAAGAGTTTTACGGTTGATCCGATTCTCCAGTACTTTAGGTTTCGATATTCATGATGAAGCCCGTCAAGCAATGAGGGACCCTCGTATTCAAGAAGCCATTATTCGAAAGATAAGTAGAGAGAGGGTAGGTGTTGAAATTGGCAAAATTCTTAGTAGTCAAGATCCTTCAAAAGGTTTGTCTACGATTAATGAACTTGGTCTGGAGGACTCGATTTTCCATTTGCTGCCTCAATACGAAACTGATGACTTTGTCAAACCCATTTCCAAGCTTAGGTTAGCTCTTGATAGTATCAATTCCGTTTTACAAAACAATGGGACTCCACAAGAGTTATTGGATCTAGTTAAATCAGAATTAGCGCCTGCAATATGGCTCTCGGTGGCACTCAGCCATTGGGCTAATGTACCAGCCATTAATGAAAAGAAGAAGCATGATTCTGCCGTTTTTCTTATTATAAGAGATGGTCTCAAACTTTCTCAATCAGATGCTAAATTGGTTGACTCTGTATATAAGCTGCAGTCTGAGATTAATAACAATGTAGCCGATATTAATGATCTTTCTAGGAAAGATATTGGTTTACTCATCCGAAAATGTGGTCAGCATTGGAAAGTATTTATTTTGTTTGCATTAGTGAGGCAAGTTATGGATGATCCTGGTAGCTTGGGTTCAATCGTTAATTCATATGATAAGTTTATCAAAGCGGTATATGACAACGACATGCAAGATGCATTTAGTTTGAAACCAATACTCAATGGCAGTGAAATCAGTCAGGTGTTAGAGGCTAAGAAGAGAGGCCCATGGCTTGCGCAGGCCCTTGAAAAATTAATAGAATTTCAATTGGAAAATCCTGATGCTGGAAAAGAAGATTGTTCGAAATTTATCTTGAGTCTCAAAGACGTGTTTAATTTATAATTAATCTTTTCACTCTAATTAAAGTTTCAAATTTTTAAATAAAATAAAATACAAAAATATAAATAGTCTAACTATTTTCTACCAGTGAGCTTAATAACCCAACTCTTTGTGACAAACAAAACATTACCAACAAGTCTAAAGAGTGCAATAGCAGCATTTGACCATAGTAAGAATGCGAAAAAGTAAGAAGTTCGTCTACTAATAGATGACTTAATTCCCAGTTCAGATGCACTAGAAGAGGTGATACCGATAGATAGAATAACATTACAGAGAATCCACACAATAATTAGTTTTGTTCTGAAACTCTTATTGTCATCATCAACGCTCTTTTCTTCCTTTTGTTTAACGTTACTAATCTTTGACAAAGCCCGATTGACTACATTTTGAAACTCTGAGTCAATGACGTTTTGTGGTCTATAAATATCCTCGACAATAACTTCTTTGCTTTCGTCATCCTTCTTTGATTTGACCACAGGAATAGCCTCAGCTTTATCAGATCCTTTGGTACCCCAAGAAACATCGTGCCAATTACAGAACGCATAAACATTCAGAATATTGACAAAACTAGGCATCATAAACATATATTGAGGGAAACTGTGTAAACAATGCCAAGGATCAGCATACAGGATTCCTGACACAATATATAAACCAAAAGTTGATGCTAAAGCAACCACAATTAAACCAGTGATGGTAGTAAAGAAATCATTGAAAAACTCACTGACAGAATCTACATGATTTTCTTTAAATGCACTAGCAGCAAGATAGAAAGAGATCACAGCAACATATAGTTGAATAATACCAAAAATAGCCATCAATAAGTAATAAGTTCCCTTTGAACCTTTTGGACGATTACCCAAAGCAGTAACAAAAGAAACAACAACACCTAAGAGATAGATATATTTAAGAACAAGAGCAACAATTTGAGAAGCAGTGAGGCCGAAAGGAAAACTAGCTTGGGTTGAGCTACCTCCAAATGCATTGGGGTTAGCAGCAAGTTCCATAATAACAGTAGTAGTCAAATAATAAGAAGCCAATGAAAACCATGACAAAACAACATTAACCAAATTATACAGCCATTGCAAGTGGAGGAAGATCTTTCGAACAAAGTTATGGTTTGAATGATAAACTCTTCCAAAGTGACTGAAACCATATAATGTAGCAGCAAAAGAACCATTAAGCCATCTACGACGCTGACTGATAAATTCGGCAATACCATCAGGTACATCAGTTTCAGCCTTAGATGCTTTAACATATGTCAAGTGCCATTTGCAGTTAGCTTTAAAGGTAACCTCAAAACATAAAATACGATCCTCAGCTAAGAACATATTCTTCTTGAAAATATTCATAGCATTGATACCTTTCTTTCCAAGTCTATCAGCAAGCGAATGGTCACCGTGGAAATATTGTTCGAGTGGTCTTCCTAATACTGCTTGGTATCTATAAGCAGAAAAAGCACCGGGTAAGACAGAGATAAATCCAAATGTAGATTCAAGAGGTTTGTCAAGGATATTGGAAATTTTATATTCGAAATTTTGTGCTGCAATCAGAGGGTTAATAAGCATTTTTCCTCCAGAACCCAACATAGCATGAATTTCTCCGCAAGCTCCTCCTACATTCTTATCGTTGTAAAAAGCTTGCCAAAGTGCTTTAATTGACTTATGGCCCGGCTTAGTACCAGCATCAATAAGAATAACAACCTCTGGGTTCAAAATCTTACCAAAAGCATTAAACAGCCATCTATGGGAATTGATTTTCTTGGCGTTCTTTTGTTTCAAACAGAAAATGAACTGAATAGGAGGTAAGGAATTCTTATCATTAGGATCTGGTCTAACTAATTGTAACTTATCGTTCACGCAAAGTTGAGTGGTGTACTCAAAGATATGAGCAACAGTATCTTGGCCATCAACATTTCCTCTTCTAACACCATGTTGATATATACCAATCGTAGCCAAGACATCTAAAACTTCTTTATCACAAGGATCAACACCATCAAAGATTAAAGTTACAACAATCTTTTTCCAAGCAGGGCCATCTTTGTTCCAAAACTTAGACTTCTGAGACTTACAAATATCTCTAATATTTGTCATCAAGCCATTCAAAGTTCTTGTGGTCAAGAGACGATCTTCGTTATAATAGGTAATGGCAATTAGGAGTTCTGTTTGACGGTTGTACTCAGCTGCTCGTAAAGTGTATCCGTTTTCAGGAGTGAAATCATCAGGGTCTACAGTTGCAGCAGTATATCTCATGTGAGTGAATTCAGTACTTCCACTCTCCAAATCCATATATTTTGGCAAGATAGAAGATTTGATGGCACTTGGGACTGGTACTTCGGTTCTATATACCTTACCTTTGACAAGATTGACTTTTTTGGTAGGCAATCTGGTTAATCCTGGCTCAGGAGTTGAACCAGGCAATGTTGGAAGTTCATAGCTGTCAGGATCAGGAAGGTTAACACCGGGGTACTGGGGTCCAGTTGGAGGCATATCAGGGAAACCAATAATACCACCAATTGGAGCTGAAATTGTGGTAGTGTCATCATCTTCAGGATAAGGAAGTGTGCCTCCACTTGGTCTACGCAATTCGTAAAGACCTGTATAAGCAGTAGGATATTTCATAGGTTGACCATGGTAATTCAAAGGCTCATTGTCATCAACCCCATGGTAAGCCTCAATAATAGTATCATTACCAGACAATTCATGACTCTGGAAGGATTCTTGAATAGATAGCTGGGGTGATAGTTGCGAACCAGTAGGATAAGGAGTTTGTAAGTGATCATGATCATAATCGTAGTTAGGTTGAGGTTGCTGGTGTGATCCATAAGCAGAATAGCTAGTCATGCTGGGCTCTAAAGTAGGATCAGGCGATGGGCTGTATTGGAATGATCGGTGAGCACTAGGATTATCAGAAGCGACTCTAGAAGGGTGCTGAGGTATCTGATTTGGGAGATTCTGGTCGTAAGGTCCAGATGGAACTCTACCAGTATTTTGTTCATATGGGTGTTGATTTTGAGAATAATATTGATGGTTGTTCGGATCAGCAAAAGGATCCTGTTGGCCTGGTATCTGTTTGTGATTATCAAAAGGATTTTCCGGCTGTTGAGAGCTATAAGGGGTGTGATCCTGAAGGAAATGAGCATCTTCTTGAGGTTCAGGCTCGTTCTGACTTTGGTAATAGTGGGCATCATTTGGATCATGCCCGTGAGGATACTGTGACATAGTTATTGTGGTCTAGCTATAATACAAGATCGCGTCTGACAGAACAGAAATAAATATGAAATAAATATAGCAACAATCTGCGAGTTTGTTGCTTTGAAATAAACAAAATTAAAATAAAACAACTAAAATTCAGTCAACTGAAAACCTGGAATCTATGTTATTTAATAGATAAGACAGAGGTTATCGCAGTTTTACACAGAACAAATTGAGCAGCAAAGTCGTTTTATTATATAACAGGGGGGCCAGTTATTTTTTGAGGGTTAATATGGCCAAAAATAGATAACTCCAAACAGGTCATGCATCAAAGGGGGGAATGCCCTCCCACTGGGCCACTAGACCACCGTGCTAATCCAGGCGGCTCGTTCCAGTTAGAGACACAGCTGGCTACAGTTAAAGTTAACCACAACTAAAGAATTAGAGGCTAAAATTAACTTTACGTCAAAGTTTAGCTTTGATTTAATAATAAGAATGGGCCTTTAACTTACTTTTTACTGCAAGAGCCTCTGATAAACTGAGCTTCAAACTTCAATAAACTTAAAAATATAGTTTAAAAGTGTTGAGATACTTTTGCAAAGCCTTTTAAAGGGTAGGTTTTCTCGCTAATTATTCACTTAGATTTGATCTTAAGCTTTTACCCATCTGAATCAAAAGCTACAATATGTGCTCAGCCGTAAATGAAACTAAGCGCACTAACGAACTCTGTTAACAAGTTAGCTTAACCTAACTAAAACCACGACATGCACGCATGTGTGCCTTATGCTAACTAAGTTAGTTAACAAGTTACCTTTGGTTAAGTTAGTTGGTCGAGTTGCCTAAGAAATTATGTATTCGCAGATCGGACTTCTCGCAAAAACTTGGCTGTCAAGAATAGATACATTGAATAGAAACAAAACAATAAAGCATCTATGAGCCTTTTCAAAGCACCTTTTACCTTTAACTTGACCTATTTGTATTACTAACTGATTTTTCTTTTTTTTTTTTTTCCTGCTTTTTTGTTATTACTTCTATGCATGATTAATACCACACTGACCCAACTCTAGTTTCATATTGAAACATGCCGCTAAAAAAATACCACAAAACGCCAATCCTTACTCTTTCAACGACGTTTTTATCAATTGTACATTCCCTTGGTTTGTTTTATATTTGCACTGTAGTAGGCAATATACCTAGTTTATAATGGATCTGATAATGTTTCATCGTTTAGATATGTAACATCAGAACGTCGTCATACCAGTTTGCCCCACTAGACGCTCGATTAGGATATCTGACACCACTAAGCTTATTCTCTGTTAAACAGAAAATAAAAAACTAACTTAGTCACTTAAACAAACGCTCGTTTACTTAAGGATTGATTAGTGAATACGGTTATTTGACAATTGACATTATCTAACAGTTACATGCTAGACAGAGCCAGCTACAGTTATTATGGCGTTTCTTAAAGCCCTCAATCCAACCTTTACTAAATGAAGGGGAGGCTTCTCCTTCGAATCATAAATTGGAAACATACAAATTTGTACGAATTTAAAAGTTATCGAATTATAATATAAGTAGCTAAATAATTGGGAGGGCGGTTTTCGACCAATTATCAAGAGTTCCAATTATGCAAGTTCCATTTATTGAGGGTTGACTGTAGCTCAAAGCTTTCTTAAAATGTAAGGCTCAAAAGTCCTTCATTTTTTTTAGATTGTAGATGATGCTACTATTCAAGATATCGGCGGCTAGAAATTGAAGAGACTAATATTATAGGAATTGTTTGAAGATAGTGGCTAAACATCGCGTGTTACGTGACTCTGAGTGATAAGTTGCTCACTGTTACTGACTGCAGCATCCTTATTTTTACACCCCCTGAAAGTGTTATCCAAATGCCTCATTAGTCTCGCTCGAAAAACTATACTCTTCAATAGAATAAAAATTAATTTCATAAAAAAGCTATAATAAGCTATGTCAAGTGATATATAAATACAATAGATAGGTTTGTTTAAATAGATTCAATGAGTTTCAAAATGGTAGATAGAGCTTGGCTAGATTCATTACGAGTAGATAGCTTAGATGCCCATACAAAATCACTCTGGAGTCCTAAAGGAACAAATTCTTCTGAGTTTGTACTAGTAGCAAGCAATTTCTTCATACGAGCGGTATGCTCAAACTCTCGAGCGGCCTGCTCAGCTCTATCTACAATTGACGTTTCAATACCGCACATTGAAGCAACATGCATACCAAAAGAACCCGGTGAAACGCCATCTTCTAATTTATACAAAAAGGTGACCTTACGGCTGGCCTCATCAACCAGAATAGCCATGCGCTTAGCAACTACTTCAGGGTGGCCAATAAAGCTGTGGTTCAATGTTCCATAATGGGTAGCAAAGAATCCCATACTACCGATATGAGTAGCAATATGGTGGAGTACTGCTTCTGCAATAGCAAAACCATCAGAACTACTACCGCCTCTTCCAAGTTCATCTAATACAATAAGAGAACGATTAGTGGCCTCACTTAGCATTCTCTTGGTCTCGGATAATTCAACATAAAAGGTTGATTTTCCTGCAAAGATGTTGTCATTTGCTCCTAGTCTAGTCATAATTCTGTCCACTGGAGTCAAAATAGCTTCCGAACAGGGAGTGTAACAACCAATTTGTGCCATTATAACTGCGGTACAAGTCATTCGCAATACAGTGGATTTTCCTGCAGCATTGGCACCTGTCAAAAGTGAAATATTTGCTTGGTCGCCACCGAGTTTGACATCATTGGGAATGAAATCAGTAGTACTAGATTTAAAGCAAGGATGACGTAACTCCTTGAAGTCAAGAACACTTCTGTCTTCTGATACGAATTGAGGCCTGCAACTTGGAGCACCAAGGGCATTAGATGTCTTTGCCAGACTGATAAGACAATCAATATTAGCAATAACTTGTATAGTCTTAAGCCAATCAAGATAATGTTCATCAAATCTCTTGTAGAACTTGCTTTGAACACCATCAATAGCTATCTTATGGAGTTCCAGTCCTTCTTGCAACTGTCGCACTAAGGCCTTTACCTCAGGTGACCAGTATCGTTTTACCTTTCCAGTAGCAGACATCTGTTGCCAATCCTTGGGGATGTTTTTAACTTTATTTGGAACTTCAATCAAATAGATCTCTTTTCCACTATCACGATAGCAGATTTCCATAGATCGATATTCCCGCCTATACTGCCTCAGTAAATCTGCCAGTTCCTTTTGCAAAGCATCAATGTGATCTTGTGAAATGTCAAATTGCTCCTCAACCCCTCGCTCAGGTACAAGTACTCCGTCAGTCTTGGCTTTCTCTCTATCAAAAGCTTCAGACCATACAGAGATGATAGACTCTAAGTGAGGCAGAGATTCAACTAGTTCAGTCAATAAACCCGACAATTCAAAGTTTTGAACTAATCCATTGATTAATTCATAAATAACCTCGAAGCTTTCAATAACCTTAACAAAGTCTTTTGGTTTGAGATGACCCGCATGGATTCGGGAGAGCATACGCTCAATATCTGGAAGAACCACAAGCTTTGACTCAAGGTACTCCAGGAGATCAAGATTACTATTTAAAAAGTCAACAGTATCAAGTCTAGCATTAATTTTAGAAACATCCATTAAAGGATGACTAACCCATCCCTTTAGTTTTCTTTTGCCAAATGGTGTTATACATCTATTGAGTAAACGGAATAAAGTACCCTCTGCTCCTCCATCAAAAGTGTTGGCAAACACTTCTAAATTTTGCAATGATTGACCATCTAAAACCACAGTTGAGCCCTTTTGAATTGCTTTATAATGATTGAAGTTACCTAGGGATATCAAACTGTCGTCAAGCTTCAAAGACTTCAAATACCATAATAATCCACCAAAAGCTGACATAGAAAGAGCCTTGGATTGAGCAACCTCTCGCAAAGCTTCTGGATAGTGGGACAAATCATCCAAATCCTCAGCTTCAAAGAATTTGGAGGTCAAAAGCTCTTCATAAGCTGTTTCACTGTCCCAGAATTCACTTCCTGGTTTAAGATAGTTCCACAAAGTGTCAGCACTAGTGTTATTTTTAAGAATTCGAACAGCTTTAGATGATATGCAGCCCTTTTCTAATACTAATTCCTTTGGTCTAATTTGAGCAATTAAGGTTTCGAACTGAGAATAGTCCACATCATCCTCGAATTCAGCGGTATAGAAAGCTCCTGTAGCAGTATCAACAAAGCAAGTTGCAAAAGTCAAATTGTCTTGCTTAATAGCCATACAAAAAGTTGACATCTCATCCACTAACATTGCTTCGTCAGTAAGAGTACCAGCAGTGAGAACATACGAAAGCTCGCGCTTAATAATTTTCTCTTCCTTTTTTCCTGCTTTTCTATCGCTCATTTCCTTTGCTAGGGCGGTCTCTTTTTGATCTACACGAGCAACTTTATGACCTTTAGCTATAAAAGCAGAAGCCCAATAATCAAATGACATTTCTGGAATACCAGCTAGACGCATATTGGCTCTGCCACCACCAGCTAATTTTAGATCAAACTCACTGTGAGCAATATCAGCATCTCGTTCATACAATTCATAAAACTTTCCCTTTTTAAAGAATACAACAGTATTCCACATCTTACATTTGACTTCCCAGTATTGCTTCTCAAATGCTGTGAATTTAGCCCACGCTGACTTTGGGATATAAAGGGTTCGAGGATCATACTCAGGATGGTCTTCAGGGTTGCCATCAGCATCTTTGATTTCTACCAGCCAAGAATATCTTTCCTCATTGACCTTCTCAAAAGTCTTTGATTTTGATGGGGATAATTTTAAGGGAGTTGATGGAATGATGTCTTGACTACTGATTCCTGCAGTATAATTTGATGTGGATGAAAATTTTGCCAAACTGGAGGAGCGGTAGCCATTAGACGAGATTGGTGGGGGAGAAGATAATAATGCATTACTTGGACTACTAGATCTAGCCGTAGATCTAGATTTGGACTTTGATTTCTTAGGTTTAATATCCACGTCTTCATCCTCATCTTCTACTATGAAGTCAGCCATCTCTGATTCGCCATCTTCATTTTCTGGGACAACATCATCGACATGTTCGTCTTCTTCATCTTGATCATCTTCATCATTTAGTTTGAATTCATCTTCATCATCATCGTCCATAACCCTTCGTCTCTTTTTAGATGGGTGTTTTTTATTGCTGATGATTTCTTCATCTTCTTCATCTTCGCTACTTTCGGCGTAGCTTACTTTCTTTCGGGCCTGTAACTAGTTAGTATAATGAAACAAATATTCCAATTGGTAGTTAGGTGAAATAAATACCTACCCTTCGAGTTGGACTGGATACTACTGGAGGAGACGATGAAGTGCCATCGTTTCTTTCAAAAGTAGCAGACATATCCACCATGCTAGCATGGGAAGGAGTACGAGCTTTGGCTACCTCAATTTCCAATTCTTGAGGTGTCTTTGGAGTAGGGAGACCCATTTTATCACCTACCATAGATTTTGAAGGTCTTGAAGGAGTTGGACCTGGTTCTGATATAGGAGCAACAGGCTTCTTTAGTGAATCTGGCGTCGCTGGTTGCTCTATAACTGTTTGGGCCTTGGCAGCAGCAGTTGGCGAACCTGCTTTAGCTTTAGAAACATCCTTTGGGGCTGCCTTTGAAAAGAAGCTCAAAATGGACTTTTGTCCTTTCTTTTCAACAGCTACTTTAGCCATAATGATGTACAATTACTGACAAAAAAGAAAGAAAAGAAAAAAAAAAAAAAGTAAGGTAGTTTAGAAAATGAGGAAGGACTCTTAGCCTGCACATATAAATTACGGTGGGGCTTCGTGTCGCGTTCAGACTTACCTTTCGGCTGGCAATCACGAACGCGAGATGCATTGCGCGTTTTGGAGACCTAGTTAATTCGATTAAGCAGGGAGACAAATCTGCGTTCGAGCTAAGTAAGTAGTTTTCTTGTATTTTTTTTTTACGCTTACATTTATTGGAGTCTTTTCTGAGGCGATTTCTTATTAAGTGACCCAATGCTTAATTAGAATAGGTTTCTCGAAACCTCCAACCCGGAGTAGTTGTAATATCAGTATTTTTCAAGATCCATTTACCAAGACGGTCTGTGAAGACAAATTTTCTAATGAATAATATCGTTAACAGTTAAAGGTTAACTTAACTTACAGTTAAGTTACATATATACTATGGGGTCCGCATATGTGTAGACTTATTGGTACGGGAAAATCCGTTTACAGTTTTTCTCTGTTACACATACATTGTTTATCGAGAGCCCGTCAAATTTGAGATAAGATAAATAAAAAATAAAAAATAAAAAATATATATATAACAACATATCCAATAATAATACAAATGTGTTTAATTAAAATGCCTGAGAACAAACTCTTTGATCTTGGGATAAATAATATCAGAAGTCTCGCCTTCAAAAGAATGTAAAATGCCTCGCTTGTCATAATATTCTAGCAAAGGCAGAGTCAGTTCATTGTACTTATCCAAACGCTTTTTGAAAACTTCGGGAATATCGTCTGGTCGCTTGCTTAATGGCTCTCCAGTAACATCATCTTTTCCTGGGATTTTAGGAGGGTTAAATGTCAAATTATATACCCTTCCTGAGGGCAAATGCACATATCTGTTTTCTATTCTGTCTAGGATGACTGATTCAGGAACCTTCAATTCAACAATCAAATTTAATTGAGCACTATGTTGATCTAAAACTTTATCGAGAGGAGGAGCTTGCGAGACTGTTCTAGGGAAACCATCCAACAGCCAGCTACTGTCTGAGGTGAGATATCCTCTATTGCTCAGTTCTCCAGTTAACAGGCTAATCATTGTATCATCAGGCACTAAACCCCCTTGCTTTATGATTGAAGCAGCTTGCTTTCCAACTTCTGTTCCTTGCTCTATATTCTGTCGTAGCAAATCTCCTGATGAGATAGCAGATAGTTTAGGAAAATCCTTTAATAGTCTTGATGTCTGGGTTCCTTTGCCTGCTCCAGGAGCTCCTAAAAACAATGCTCGAATAGGCCGTAACATATTAGATGGATTTATTAATAATTTTGCTTTCTACTATGACATTCCACCCCACTATATATATGTATATATATAGATAGATAGATTGTCAGATATATCCAGTAATAGTGGCCTTATTTGCTGCCAATTTAATAGTGCTGCTGCCTCAACAAATGTTTGACACACCTGTGTTGGATTTTTCACCCCTCTCGCCCCCTGTTGCATACCCTTAGCTCTGCGGGGACACACCGGTACCGGCTCAACTTCGGTTCCTTTACTAACTAACCAAGTCTGATCTAATTTTCCAAACTTTACACGCACTACACTATGTTTTATATTGCGCACGGGATAATTTCGGTCTAGAAAAATATTACTGTTCGTGTCTGTACTGGAGATTTATGCGTGTGTTTTGCTATCGCATAGTTTGTACCTTGATGACTTCTGTGCGATCTGAGTGGAATGGCTAAGTTAATATGTAGTCGGGGGAGTTAGGTCTCTACTAAGTTAACTTAACTGTTAGTGCACCACTCTCTGGCATCCACTTACTGTTTCAGCTATTTAATTAATAGATCTGTAAGTTATCGTATCTTAACGTATAGGCTTCGTATAGGCGTAACTATAGTAGCTAAAGCTTTGGCTCTGACATCTGCGCCAGACTGCACGCAGTACATCTGGAAACTGTAATTACTTGACACATGTCTTATGGATTGCTTTTCTGAATGCTTAGATATATAATAGATTTTATGATTTCAAATTCAGATACCTTCACCAATTAAGCCTGATAATAAAGCATAGTCCCTAATATTTTCTTTTAGATGAGCGTTTTCATCTTTACTTTTTCCTATCTATATTATATACTTTCAATTTGCAGTTATAACTTTATTATAGCCATTATTAGCTTGAGCGTAGAGTATAGTCGAACTTGAATAACCAGCTATTAGGTATAACTGTAACTTACTGTAACTTAACTAACTGTACATAACTGTTACTTTCAAATGTTTGATGTCACAGTCACTCCTACAGATAGCTTACAAACGACTACGATTAGGGTTGGGGCGTCATGTTGTAATACAAGATCAAACAAAAAATACTGAATACCAATCTTTCATATATTAGATGAGCAAACTGATAATCCAGAATGAAGTAAGTGATTGATCCAAATTAAATTTTGACCTAATTCTAATTCAAGGTTCTTCATTGATGATTTGCCAGTTTTATTTCCATACCCTCGGATTTACCCCGAGCAGTATTCTTATATGTGCAAGCTGAAAGAAACTCTGGATGCAGGAGGAAATTGTATATTAGAAATGCCTTCAGGTACTGGAAAGACTGTATCACTTCTTTCACTGACAGTTGCTTATCAATTACACTATCCTGGAGAAAGAAAGATTGTTTATTGTTCTCGTACCATGTCAGAGATTGAAAAAGCGTTGGCAGAGTTGAAGAGACTGATGGACTTTCGAACCAAAGAACTTGGTTATGAAGAAGATTTCAGAGGGCTTGGTTTAACAAGTCGAAAGAATTTGTGTCTTCATCCAAGTGTTAGAAGAGAAAGAAAGGGCGCCATTGTCGATGAAAGATGCAGAAGTTTGACAAATGGTATTTCAAAAGCCAAGATAGAACAGGGAGACACTAAAGCCCAACTTTGTGATTTCCACGAGAACCTTTACGAGTTAGAACCACACAATCTGATCCCTCCAGGTGTTTATACATTTGAAGATTTGATCAAGTATTGTGAGTCGAAAAGAACTTGTCCGTACTTTACTGTGCGTAGAATGATGCCTTTTTGCAATGTGATAATTTATTCTTACCATTATCTTCTAGATCCAAAGATTGCTGAGAGAGTTTCTAAAGAATTATCAAAGGACTGTATTATTATTTTTGATGAGGCCCATAACATTGATAACGTTTGCATTGAATCTTTGAGTGTAGATATTACGGAAGATTCTTTGAGGAGGGCAGCTCATGGTGCAGCGTCCCTTGGTAAAGCAGTAGATGAAGTAAAAGCTACTGACTCGGAAAAGCTTCAAAATGAGTATCAAAAATTGGTAGAGGGTTTGCAAGAGGCAGAAGCCGCTAGAGAAGAAGATTTATTTATGTCAAATCCATTTTTGCCTGAGGATCTGTTACAGGAGGCTGTTCCAGGAAATATTCGGCGGGCAGAGCATTTTGTTGCCTTTTTAAAGCGATTTATTGAATATTTAAAAACTAGAATGAAGGTTCTCCATGTTATATCTGAGACACCAAATTCATTTTTAAAACATTTAAAAGAACTGACATATATTGATAAAAAGCCTTTACGGTTTTGTTCTGAAAGATTAAACTCGTTAGTTCGAACTTTGGAATTAACAGATATTGATGAGTTTACAGCATTAAAAGAAATTGTTACATTCGCTACACTAGTTTCCACTTATGAAAAGGGCTTTGTATTAATCCTAGAACCATTTGAAACTGAACAGGCTACTGTTCCTAATCCTATCTTACGATTTGCATGTCTAGATGCTTCTATTGCTATGAAGCCAATTTTCGACAGATTTAACTCTGTTATTATTACCAGTGGCACTATCTCTCCTTTAGATATGTATCCGAAGATGTTGAATTTTCATGCAGCAATTCAAGAATCTTATACTATGACATTGTCTCGCCGGTCCTTCTTACCAATGATTGTTACCAAAGGTTCAGATCAAGTTGCGATTAGTACTCGATTCCAGATTCGTAATGACCCTAGTGTAGTTCGAAACTATGGAAATTTGCTTATTGAATTTTCAAAGCTGACTCCTGATGGAATGGTTGTTTTCTTCCCATCTTATCTGTATATGGAAAGTATCATTAGTACATGGCAAACGATGGGTATCTTAGACGAAGTATGGAAATACAAGCTCATTTTAGTCGAAACACCTGATGGTCAGGAGACTGCTTTGGCATTGGAAACTTATCGAACAGCATGTTCCAATGGACGAGGGGCGGTAATGTTTTGTGTAGCACGAGGAAAAGTTTCTGAAGGTATTGATTTTGATAACCAATACGGACGAACTGTACTAATGATAGGCGTGCCTTTCCAATATACAGAGTCGCGTATATTAAAAGCTAGATTAGAATTTTTACGGGAGAATTATAGAATCAGAGAGAATGACTTCCTTTCGTTCGATGCCATGCGACACGCTGCTCAATGCTTGGGTCGGGTTTTAAGAGGAAAAGATGATTATGGAATCATGGTTTTAGCAGATAGACGATTTTCAAAAAAACGAAGCCAATTGCCTAAATGGATCAATGAAGCCATTTTGGATGCTGATATTAACTTATCAACAGATATGGCTGTAGCTGCTGCGAAGAAGTTCTTACGTACTATGGCCCAGCCGGTGGACCCCGCTGATCAGCTGGGTGTAAGTATATGGGAGTTAAAAGATATAGAAAAGCACCAGTTAGATCTTCAGAATAACCTGACCAAACTACGTGAAGTCGAGGCTTCTGAATTTGATAAAATGGATATAGATTCAGATGACGGAATTGGCGATGAAGAGTTACTAGCCCTGAAATAATTTTATTTATTAGTAATATAACTATTTTTTTACTATAGGTTCCCGGTTTATAAAAAGTTAACCGACCGCTGGACCTTCAAAGTACATAGGCTCGGAGAGTAGTTAATATAAAGCCGTTACTTCAGAATGTTTTGAAAGGATATTCTGTACGTATAACTGTATACAATAATTTAACTTAACTGTTATAGGAAATCGAGCGGCGGTGCAGTAGATTGAAAATAGTGCATTAAGCTTAAAAAATCTGACCTAACTTTTAATCGAGCCAGGGGTAGCAGAGGATTATACATCGCCCAATGCAGCAGGAGAGAAATGTTTTGAGTGCAATAGCAGTTATAAATATAGCAGCAATTCGCTTGGTGAAATAAATTTTGATATATAGTCCATTTAGCATACAAATGAAAAAGCATATAGATCATTGCATTATTGCTGCTATTGAAATCTGTATTAGCAAGTGGTAGTGGGTACAGAATGATATGCAAATTTATTTTTGCTTGATTATATTGAAGCTGGCTTACTGGGAGTTCAGAAGACTCGACCACTACATATCAGATAGAATGCACTACCAACCACAATATCCTTGTATGTTTGAGACATTAATGTTAACACAGTGTCCTTCGACTGCTCTGTATAGGCTGATGTAGGAGGATTTTTAGTGGATCGCTCTTTTGAAATCACAAAAAGTTGCCTCCTGTGTTACTACCGCATCTAACAATTATGGACTGAAGGGTACATTTACAAGAACCAGTCTTCCTACTTTCATAATTACATATACACAAGTACCTCTTGTACCAGCTCCCACAAGACATCTTTCTTATCAAGAAGGAGATATTTTGACCCTGACTGCGCCTCGACCCACTAACACCAACCAAGCAAATGGTAATAACGGTAACGGTGGCCATTATAGTAATTTTGGGTCACTATCAATGTGGATCTCAACTTCTGGCAGTATGCTATATTTCGGTGGCCAGGTAACTGCTGGTACAGTCTGGATTCCCGACTCAAGTTCTAGTTCTAGTTCTAGTATCTCAGGCAGTAATACTAATACAACTAGTACTGAATCTTCTGAGGGAACGGTAGTTGCGATGTGTAGTCTCACCTGCATGTTTGTATTATTATTTGCTGCAGTATTGCTTTAATATTTTGAAGCCCCTTAATAACTGTATAACCTCTGTGTATTTCTTACTAAATTACTAACATTATTATTATTATTATTCCTATTGTATTTTAATATTTTACTATGAAACATCACAGCTGACACGGTTAGGTTTGCAGAACTGACCACAGATCTATGCTGTAACTTACTGCGGTAAAATTACTGGAATCCTGCAAACGGCTAAGGTTAATCTATCGTCTAACTTTAACTATGACTTAATTTATACTAGTACTTTATTGGCAGTTACCACATAGTAATCTGTTTAGTGCATAAGTTTAAAATGAATGTTTTCTAACCATATATTATCACAATCTGTATATGCTTGTTTATAAATATCGGCAAATGTAGAGAAAACAATAACTGTTATAAAGCATAACAATTTGTTTAATTGAACCTGCTTTGAATCAAAATAGTAATAGCTTGTTTCTGCGTTACAGTTGTGTAATTAACTTTATGCATAGTTTTAGATAGTTTTTAACTTTGATGTAGTAGTATCATCTCCTTAACCTGTGAATCAACCATTCTCAAAACAGAATTAGAGGGCGTTAGTTTTGATTGAGTGTGGCTGGCATTTCTATCTATGGCTTATTATTAGCTTTATTACTTTAAGCATAATCATTAACATTAATTATATAATCATAAATTATTTGTAAATTAGAAATACAAGCATATTATTTTTGGGAAACTATTCAACTTCTTCCATGTCGACGTCATCATCTTCACTGGCTACACCCTCTGCAACATCAACCTCAAAACTAATTTCTTTGTCGGTACCAATGTATGAATCATTCATACACCATAAAGTCAACTCGTGGTGACCAGAAGTAGGAACAAGGAAATTTAAATTTATGCCTTGCGAAGCTTTAGTGATAGAAATTCGTTTGATTCCGTAGATTTGTTTGCTTTCAACACTTCCGATAACCAACCACCCTATCTGTTAGTTACTCCCAAAATATAAGGATGTTACAATACTTACAGTTTTCTATTTTTGGGAAAGGATAAAATTGTGACGATATTACGAGGTCTACTCCTTCGTCTTCATCCACTTCTCTCTCGATAGTCACTCTGATCTGGCTATACTCACCAGCAACAACACCAGATTCTTCATCAAGCTCGTAAGATGTAATATCAATATTGGGGTACTTATTAACAAAGCCAGCAACTTTTTCCATCCTAGGATCTTCTTCTGTCATTCCAAGGATACCGTTTCTAACATCATCGTCCTCAATCGTCATAAAATCGTAAACTGACTCAATACTGTTGGTTAGAAATTGCTTGATAATATCCAGGGGGGGGGGTTAATATTAATACATACCTTTCTTTTGCACATCTTTCTATTATTTCATTGGTAAAATAAGGTATCTGTTTTAATGGTGACTCCTTATCCCAAACTGCTTGGACAATTGATTGAGACAGATCCATAGCAGTTAGAGCATTAAGATGTCCATTTCCTGACAAAACATCAACACATGCTCCAAGTAATGGAAGAATTTTCTGCAAAACAAGATTTTGATCTGAAACAAGATCTGGAGGTAATGATATTCTGGATAAATAAGCTTGGAGTAACACAAATGCCTTGAATCTAGGGCTTCCATAAGCAGCCTCATTCAGTTTAACTGGGACTCTATTATATAATTTGGAGAGAATAATATCTTCATGGTTGCGGATTGGAATATTTTCAAATTCTGCAGCAGATGTAACTATCTCCAAAATTCCACGTAATTTGGTTCTAGCTCCCAACGATAAAATAAAGGTCTGCATGGTGATAAAAGAAATGTTATAATAAGCCGCGATATGAGCACCATTAAGTGCAGTAACAGGTGTCTCTTCCTCCTCTTCGTCGAATTCAATCAAATTGGCCTCACTCAAGTCATTCAGCGTACTTTCAACCAAGTCTGACAAGAACTCATTGAGACCCATGTCTGAGGTGTCTAAAATTCCATAGTAACTAGGGTTCTGTTTTAGTCTCCTGTAGAAATATGAGTATGTGATCCAGTCAACACTATCTTCTGGAGATTGGATCACCTTTTCACTTATTTCGGTGATAAATGCATCGTGAAGGTATAAGTTCAAATGACTTTCAACTGGAAGAGCCTCATTCAGGAATTTGCGATAATAATCCCGCTTTGCAGTCCTTGTAAGGATCAGTGCTTTTCCACCTTCTAAATTCTTAGTGGCTAGGCCAATCATTTGCAAAATCTCACTGACAGGATAATCAATATACCTATGCTCTCGACCCTCGTAAAACTGTGTTCCCATTACTATTACAACTTCAGCTCGTGGAGCACTCCAACAGCTATCACGGGTTGCAAGCAAAATTTGAATTGCACCTTGCTTGAACAATGCATCGACTATAGCTCTATCAACCTTAGACATAGAGGGATATAGGAAACCTATTCCACTACTTAACGCCTCTGCCAAATCTCTGTCTTGAATTTTTGCAATATAGTTGTTAATCTGTTCTCGGCCCACCTTTAAAAACATCTGCTCATCGCCCTGTGAAGTTGCAAGTCTTAATAAATCCTGGAAAGAGTCAATGCACTGCTTTCGATCATGAACAAATATTAGAGAGGATGAACCAAACTGTTGGACAAATTGTAATGTAGGGTTAGCCATAGCAATCATTAATGAAGGATAATGTGGGATGCTGAGAGATTGCAAATGTATCTCTAATGGTACCATTCTTTCTTTAGGAGCAAAGTTAAAAATAGTTTGAGACGATGCTCCAATCCATTCTCCTAAATCCTTACCATTCGCCAAAGAGACACCAAGTCCAATTATTCTAAAATGTGACTCAAGCTGGGCCGCCATAAATCGCATTCTTGCAATTATGATTTCATAGACAGATCCATTCAAGCCTCCAATAGTATGGATATTATCAGCAATCAACAACTCAACCTTTTGAACACTTCTTCGTTTCTGCCATCTCCTGGAAATTGCATCCCACTGGACGGGAGTAGCAAGCACAAGGTCAGAAGCATCAAGAATCTTCAAGTCTTGATTTAATTCTCCTGTAAGCTTGTTGATTTCTTTTCCATCATGAATTTTAGAAAATCTAGATGACCAGTCATGTAATCGCTTATCTACTCTGTCCTGAAACGGAGAAATGTAGACAACTTTCCCAAAGACATCTTCTTGCCATAATCTCAAAATAGCTAATTCAGCACAGACAGTTTTGCCGTTTCCTCCTGAAGCTCCTATTAGTACACTCATTTCAGATGTATATAATGCATTGAATGCTTGGGTTTGTACTCTATTAAGCTGTTTGAAGGGGTACAAGTTGATATACTCAGGGTCCTTCAGTTCCGATACACTTACAGGTTCCAAATCAAAGAGAGGGGTCTGGGCGGGGAACTTAAGTGGCAGCGTCAAATTATTAAAAGATAAAACAAGTCGAGATTCGCTATGGAGCCACCTCTCAGATACTAATGAAACAAAGTAGTTTGGTTGAATGGGATCCATAATAGGAACTGTGAACTCAATAGAATGCTCTTCTTCTGCATATTTCTCTTTAAGAACGAATACATCCGAAAACAAGATTTTCTCTCCATCGCAATCTTCGACTAATACAATGAAAGACTCAGCAGTACCATGTACAGATCTATTCCACTCGAATTTAGGAGTAATCTCAACCTCTACCCGTAATAGACTTCTAGTAATGGGTTGAAAATGAGCATTGAGTTCAACTCTTGGAAACTGTTGAAGCATTTCAAAAACTTGCTTACCTGCTCTTTCAACTCTAATTGCTTGGCCCACTTCCGCAGGGCTTGTAAGATCGAAATAACGGGACCATGGCATAGGCGAAGCTTCAGTTTTCTTAATAACTTCGACGGGGCAGGATGGAAATTGACGAAGGGGTGAATTAGAGAGCCACATCCTCTTTTCAACCATCTTGCATAAATCTAGAGCAGTTCTAGTGAGTAAAGCCCATCCCTTTCTCAGGCATATTTCGTAAATAGCTCTGAATAAACGCCCAGCAGACTGTGTAACATATAGTAAATCGGCAGCCAAAGCAAAACCCTCCAATTTAAGCCTGCAGATATATGCCTGAAGTAAAATATTAATTTTGGCAGCTGGATCATCTATAGCTTCTTTGACAGGAATTGGAGCCTTTTCTTGAAGTTTTGTAAGTTCCAATTTTTCTTCTTGTCTCACAGGAATATATCTAAATTCTTCCGACAAAGAAAAGACTCTAAATATTTCAATTGGAGTCAAATATGGAGACAAAAGTTCATTATAAGTAGCAATTGATGAGTGAGTAATATAAAAGTGAGAAGCAATTCTACCCAATTCTGTGCTCTGAATTTTGCCAGTGGTAGCATCATACTTAACTAGATGATTGTTGCTAAGGATAGAAAGCGCGGAATGGGCTAAATCATGACGCTTGAATAAAAGAGCTTTATCATTTGAATAGTCTTGACCAACTCTGTATACAGAAGGAGATCTCAGCATTCTCACGTACAGATAAGTATATCCGAGCCATTGAACCGCTTCATCTCTATCCTTAATAGTGCCAAGAACGATTTCAGCATTCAGGTTATCAGCTAATTTAGACATCAGTTGACTCTCGATAGGAAGCTTAGCATTCAGTAAAGACATATAATAGTTCAATTCAGAATGTGCTGTAATAATAATACCTTCACCAGATAGGTCAAATTTTGGTCTACCAGCTCTACCAAGCATCTGCAAAACATCCTGCGGTGACAACTCAGTCCACTTACCCTTTTCTGGATTATATACCTGAGTCCCCTTGATTATGACTGTATGGGCAGGAAGGTTCACACCCCAAGCCAACGTTGCAGTACAAACCAAAACTTGAATATGCCCGCTTTCAAAAAGCTCTTCGGCAGAAGATCTATCGGGACGAGTAAGACCAGCATGGTGGATTGCGAATCCCGTCGGAAGAAGGTCTTTTAAATCAGAATCTGAAACGCTCTCACTCTCTACCCGTAAAAGCTCTCTAGATCCCAAATCACTACGAAGAAACCTCTGTAGTTGGCCATTTTCTTGGGCTCTATCTCTCAAAAATCGAGCAGTTTTGGCAGTCTCTTTACGAGAATGAACAAAAATAATAACTTGATGTTTTCCAGCATATTCTAATACCTTATCATAGCAAGCTTCATTCATGGCTTGGTATCGTTTAATAGCTTTTTTTTCTGTAATACCAATGAACTTTTGAGCTAAAGGACATGGCCTATAAGTAGCATCAAAGTAAAAAAGACCAGAAGATTCAACTCTGATAAAACTAGCAACATCCTTATAATTTGGTAGAGTTGCAGATAAACCAACCAGTCTTACTGAGTCACCAGTAGATTCAGCCCGGCGAATGGTTCGTGATACAATACTTTCCAAGACTGGACCACGTTCATCGTGTAACAAATGGATTTCGTCAATGATAATGAGTCTCACTAGGTTAGTGTAACTAGTATCGGAAGACTTTCTAGTGATAACATCCCACTTTTCAGGAGTAGTTACTATAACTTGAGTCTCTGAAATTTGTTGCTTTGTTAGGTTTCTATCACCTGTTAACTCAGAGACATTTATTCCGAATGGAGCTAATTTCTTGCCAAACTCTCTTACTTGTTCTTGAACTAAAGCTTTTAAAGGAGCAATATACACAATTTTAAATGCATCCAATTCCAAACTATTAGTAGAAGCATTTCTAAATTGTGAAATTGCTCTTAGCATGGTTAAAAGTGCGACATTGGTTTTACCAGCACCAGTTGGGGCACATACTAGCATATTTTCATCAGATTCAAATGCAATGGGACAAACTTTACTTTGTACAACATTCAATGATGTGGTGCCTTGGAAAACTGCATGTGTCCATTCAGGAAGATCCGAAATTCTAATTATTTTATCATCTGGATTTTGGCGCCTAGTTGGAGCAGGTACATTATACTGTTCATATGACTTGGTAGGTGGATCTTTATAGGAACCCTCTGGGAGCTTGATTTTACCACCAGAATAGAAGTGACTTCCTTGCTCAAAAACTAAAGAATCCAAATCTATTGTTTTTGGAATAATTTTATTATTGAGATTGTCAGGCACTTCGTCCTCGCTTTTATCAACTTCCATTTCGCTGCCCCTCTTATTAGAGCTTGATGACTCGTCTTCTGCTGACTCTCCTCTTAACTCTCTAATCAAAGGTTCTAGTCCTTGGTTGATCATATCGTTTATAATATTATCTCTTTGAACACCAGTCTCTGCCTTACTAAGTCGAGTCAACCATACGATTCGAGCACGGTTAATTCTTAATAATGTAACTAGCTCCGAATGCTCGAAGTCAAACCGTTCCATTATATCGTTCTCAACTTGATTCGTAGACATATCTGATCCAAGAAGCTCAAAGATATCTTTGGTTTGTTGTTGTAAAGAAACAGGATCTTCAAATACAGCACTTAACTTTCTCTGGAGCCAATAAGCATCAATTTCATGAGCTGGGACTACATTTTTCAATTGTAGATCATCAGAATTCGAGCTTTCTATTATTTCCGAATCAGTTGCTGGGGTATCTGCGTTCAAGTTATCGAAATCATTCTTGTCATCTTCTTCCTCTTCTTCCTCTTCTTCCTCTTCGTCTTCATCATCTTCGTCGCCAGCTTCTTCATTGCCATCAAATGTAACTGCAACGCCAATCTCTTCATCAATTCCTTGGGCGTTCCCACTGGTTGTAGAATCATCAAGATCAGGAATTCGTTTGCACAATGTTAATAACTGGCTAAACTTATCGCTGCTAATAACAGCTTCTAATACAGATTCAACGTTTTTTCTTTTTAATGAATCCTTTAGAGATTCATCCTTCACAATACTTATGACTTCATCAGCAGCAGACCGAATAACATCCTGAGACACGTCTTCTAGGTATGATTGAACCCAAGACATAATAAGCGACAGTCCCTCTCTTGCTTCTGGAGTTGATGGTAGATATAATAGATTCTCAACTTCATCGGTTAAAGAAACAGCGTCAGATTGTGACGGTTGCTGTTTCTTCTGTCGTTTGGACCGTCGATCAATAGGATCATTTACAACGGCATTTTTTTCTGTTGATGACTTGGGTGCTTCAGCCCTTGTAACCCGTGATCCCAGATCAGAAACTGATATTTTACCCTTCAATGACTCTGCTTCCGTTGCTGGACTGTCATCTTTATTAACAAACCGTCTGTCTACTGACAAGACTTTGTTTGAGATTGCCTCGCTATAAGTTAGATTTCGATTGCAAACAAAACAATGGCAGTAAAATATTACTTACTACTTGTAGCCGGAAAGATCTCTATCTCCCATGGCGTAAATGATGAGGTATAAATAGGAAAAAGAAAAAGAACTCAAATGAGTTTTAACAAAATCTTTAATAGCTCTAAAGTGCTAGATCAATATTTTGATATTTCATGAACTGGGTTTACACGGCTGAAATATTTTAGATATTAGGGTTAATCTTAAGATAATTTACCACTCTAATTAGTTAATAGCATCTGGGTAATATAATTATTCGAAATGGAAATTCACTACAATATGAAGTTAAAGCAAAAAATTATTATCGTAAATTATTATTATTATTTTTTCAATGTTATGATATGTTCAATTTTAGTTCATGACTCTACTTGGAGAAGCTGTAGTTCTCTTCAGGGATTCTACCTCTAATGACAGGAATTTCGGTACCAGGAACATAGATATCCTCGAAAAGAATCTTAGCACTGGCCTCAGGTGGTGGGGAAGCTTCGGCTTCAGCAACTTCAGCATCGACGAAAGCTCTAGCCTCTTTATCAATAGCCTTGATCTCCGCCTCAGTAGCAACGCCAAGTTCAAGGAGCTTAGACTTAAGACCGGTAATAGGATCCTTGGAAGATCTCATTTGTTGGATTTCTTCACGAGTTCTGTAAGTAGTACCAGGGTCAGACATAGAGTGACCACCATATCTGTAAGTCTCGTATTCCAAAACAATAGGACCCTTACCGGCAGCAGTCCAGTCCTTGGCGTACTTGGAACCAACGTAAGAAGACAAGACATCCATACCATTGATCTTAAGACCAGGGATGTATTGTCCTCTCTTATAGTAATCAGTCAAAGCAGAAGATCTAGAAGCAGCAGTACCCATACCATACTTGTTGTTTTCACAAGCAAAGACACAGGGGATGTTCCACAACTTAGCCATGTTGTAAGCCTCGAAAATTTGACCCTGGTTAGAAGCACCATCACCATAAAGGTTGAATGTAGCATTGACCTCATTTTGGTATTGGTGAGCAAAAGCAACACCCAATCCAACGGGAACTTGGGCACCAACAATACCGTTACCACCATAGAAGTTCTTAACGAACATATGCATGGAACCACCTTTACCGTAAGAAACACCAGATCGTCGACCTAATAATTCAGCAATAACACTCTTGACAGTAGCACCTCTAACATAAGCGAAACCGTGACATCTGTAAGAAGTAATGACGGTATCCTCCTTGGTAATAGCATTCTCAATACCAACAGCAATAGCTTCTTGACCAATTGACAAGTGGCAGAAACCTCTAATCTTCTTGGCCTTGTAAAGAGCATCAGCAGCCATTTCTAGTCGTCTAACAACAGTCATATCTTTGTACATTTGGAGAAGAGTATCCTTCTCAATCTCCAATTCCAAGCTAGGACCATCCAAGTTATAGGTAGCAAAACTCGACTCAGGAAGCTCAATTTTGACAGTCTCAGAGCCGGTAGCCATTCCTCTGAGAGAAGCGCGGACAGCACCTCTGAATGCGCTAACAGTTCGTGCACTTGAAGTTCCAATTGAACGCAACATGGTTGTGTTTTGTATGAAACTAACCTTATTCAAAGAGTTGTTTAAAAGTAAAAAGGAGGAAAGTTGTCAGGCTAAAAAAATAGTGCCAATTGTAAAAAAAAACCCTGTGTGTAACGCACAACGGAATATGCGCGAGAAAAAGAAATTTGGAGCCTAGAAGAAGAGGGGTTATATCTGAGTTTAGCCGGAAAATTGTGGTTGCAGCAACCTGGTGTTGGGGGCACACCGGATTAAATTATGGAGGGTAACCTCTTTTATATGATAAAATGCTACATTGGATGTGATTATACTAGGGCTGGCCCTCGATATTATTAATATTCTTCGCAGCCCGGCTATAGGAGCATGCCCGTCAGATTCCGACGTTTTGTTGTTTCTGGTCTGTCTGTTGGGCCCGTACTGTAAATACTGAAAAAAATGGAGATTCGAGGCCTGGCACTTAATGCCTGTTAGCTGTCGTAGAGCCAACTTTTTCTGTGATAGTCTTCAGTGTGTAAACCAAAATCGGTAATATCGCCGGTTCATTACGGCATAGCCGATATAGTATATTTTGACGATTACAACTAGCTTTTCGCGAGAAATTCAGTAAAGATTGCTGGTTAGTTTATTTACTATAATGGAAATTATATCTTTTGAAGCATCCTTTTAGTTTGGGTCTTTTTACTACCTTGAATAAGCCTATTGCATAAACAATTTAATAGACCCTTCTCTGTGCTTCTTGATACTTTGATCTTTTATTTTTTGTCCTTTGTATTGTTTGTTAAGACCTGAGTATTTCAATCCCTTCGTGTAAATAAGGTGTCCCCTTTCTTGTCTTCTATGAATTTAGCTTTGATATAGATTTGTGATGTTCGCTTGCAAGGTCGTAGCTCTTCGGTTACCTATCAGAACTTGAGCAGTATCTTACATAGCTATGCACTAAATAACGGTAACTCAGACTAATTCCCGGTCGATTGTTTGAATTCTGTTTATACTGGATAAGTATAGCCAGTCGACCTGAGCACTGAAATCTCGTCGAACGCTGAGATGATTAATTCTGTATTTATTTCGTAATAGTTCTGTCGTGTTAGTAGTATGGTACAGCATTTTGTTTCTATAGGCGCTATTATTAACTGTAAGTTAGTCTTGATTTAACTGTAACCATGTTAACTTAAGTTACTTTGATACAATTGACTTTCATGCAGGGGCTTAAGCCTCGTAAACAGTTAATTTAACTTATTAATACTAACTATGTAGCTCTGGTACAGTTAAGTTAAGGCAAAGTTACATGTAATAACTATGTTAACAGTTAAGAGCTACTTAATGGTAGTTACTTAACTGTAAACTTTTATAATTCCTATATTGTATAATTATTGTTGTTCATATTGTTATTTTCAGATATATATATTTATGATATTCGTTGTTTTGTAGCTGTTTTCAGTCTTCCTAGATGGTAAAGGTTAATATTTACTTGTATCGCAATTATATGCTACCTACATTAACCCTATACTAGATGATTTAGATACTCCAGTGTAACTCCAGAGTTACTCCACTAGTCCCTGATGTCTATCCACACCCAGATATTCCACAAGACTAGAAATCCTAAAATCAAAAGCCCAGAAGCCAATCTTCAGACTCAATTCGAGACTCACCTACTAGCCGGAACTTGACATTCACACATTTTAAGAACCTCGCCTCCCATTATGAGGATCATTTAGAACGCATGCATTTTTAAGCTGCAACTTAACAGTTATGACTTTCGAGTCATAAGAAGACTCTATAAAGTCAAATAGTTCATTAATTTATTTTAGCTATTACAAATATTCCCATTAATTATAAAATTATTGAATAATCGGTTCCCTAGTTGTTGAAGTAGTCCATAAAGTTAATTTTCTCTTTATGGATAGATCTGCTCTTAATGGCTCCATAGAGATAGTAAGCACAACAGCCAAACAAGTGTTAACTTGGCAGGATCGGCTCACAGTGGTGTGAGCCCCGCATTGGGTGGCGTATATCAGAGAATGATATGGTAGTTTTAAGCACAGTTTTCGTTGATATTTGCAATTCATATAAATATTGCCGTTTCCGCCGCATATTGGGTGGCATCCCTTTCATTAATCTTTCTTTCTTACAGTTTAGTAGATTGATTTGTCAATTGGACACGAGGTTTTTTGTTGTTAAGAAAATTGGAAATTTTGGTAAGTAAACCAAATTATAATAGATTTAGAAATTCTTGAATCATATGGTATTAAAGCTGGTTTTCGGTTAGATATTCTAGTCTTTTAACAGGCTTATTCTACAGATAGCTGAACGTGTTATAAAGAACCATCTGAAAGGCGGCTCGAGAGGCGATATGGCGATATGTGAAAGTTGATTCTTCAACCGGCCATTTTATTATATGATTAGCCCTTTGATAGCAAATCTGCGGCTTGATGAATGATATGGTGCTCGATTACATGTAAAGAGATCAGTTACTAACTAATGTTAAGCAAAGGACAATCATTTAGAAATTTCTTGGGTGGTGTCAATTGTATATTTCTTCTTATTATTTTTTAAGTTCCTACCATTACTTGCAAATTTAGTCTGGGCCGATCCCCTCTCCCTTGACTCTTTTTCGCTGGTTGGGTTGTGTTCTCTCCTCCTAACTAAGGCAAATACCTCAGGAAAGCATATTAAAAGGCCTAACCCCAAATCACGGGATTATTTTTCAAAGTTAAGGCTGGCTATTTACTAAAGAAACCAGTAGTTAAAAAGCATACATTCAATTTCAAGATGGTTTATCGACGTGGAAGTGTTAGTACAGCATCTGCTGAAGAATCTTCTAAAAAGAATAAATCACCTCGAAAGGTTAAACGCGAAGAATTGAGCTCAGTTGATGAAGCTAACCAGGGCATAATTCCTGAAGAACAGCCTCAAGAGGATAGTTCCAAATCCAAGCCGCATGTATCACGGCGATCCGGAAGCGATGAGGATGCGGAAGCAGTTGTAGATCCAGATCAAGTTATTGACGCTGAAGTAGTTAGAGCTGCTGAAGGCACTAGTGCTGCCGATGCTGAGACTGTAGCGGCTGTTGCAGCAGCAGCAGTAGCTGCCGCAGGCCTTAACAGTAGCTCGGCGATTCATGATGATGGTGTAGATGATGGTGAAATGCCTCCTCCAAAGAAAGGTCGAACTGGCGGTGAAGATTCTGGCGAACCACTTGAAAAAGAGGCCCAGAGAAGACCATCAATTGCAAACTTGTTATCAGCTACCGAAGAAGAAAGAATGGCTCAAGTTGCCGCAGCAGCAGCTGCTGCTGCTTCAGGTCAAGGCCCTGCTGCTGTTCGTGCTGGTTATGGCTATTATCCTTATAGTGGAGCTTACCAAGGATATCCAGCAGATGGAATCTTACCAACCGGTGCAACTGGTACTCCTGAAGGAAAAGATATAGGAATTGAAGGTGAAAAGGATGGAAGAGCTGACAGCGGAGAAGGCGCTGCTGGTGCCGATGGAGCAGGTGGTCAAGGATATCCACCTTATCCTTCTCAATTATACAATTACTACAATGGAAATACTCACACATATCCTTACTATTATTATGGAAGTGGATCTGGTACTCCTGGACAAGCTGGTGCTGCTCCAGGTACTCCAGGGTTTACTGGAGGCTCTAACTCTAGACAACAGTACGGCCGACGAAGCCCTGGTGTTGAAGAATCTCCAAATAGTACCGCAGTTGCCAATTCTGTTACTGCTGTAGCAGCAGCAGCAGCAGCAGCCACAGGTTATCCGACTGATGGATCTGGATACCCATTTTATGACCAGCAAGGTAATCCAATTCCTGGTGCTGGTGGATTCGAGGGTGTTGATGGCTCTGATGATACCACTGATAAGTCAAAATCCAAGTCTGCTAGTGGTGCTAACAAAAGAAAGAGAAACAAACCTCCTGGAGATGGTATTGCTGTTGCATCTGGCGATAGACCATATCCTTGTCAATATACTGGTTGTCACTGGTCATTTGCTAGATTGTCTGATCAAAGACGTCACTTGAGATCCCATGAAAAGCCTACTTTCCATTGTCCTTACTGGAATAGTGACCCTACTTGTCACAGAAATGGAGGAGCTTTTAATAGATTGGATGTTTTGAAAAGACATTTAAGATTAGTTCACTTTGTACAATTCAAGCAATCTGATAGTGGATGGTGCAGAGTTTGCCAAAAAATGTTCCCATCTCCCAAGCACTTTGTTGAACATTGTGAAAGATGTGCATCTGCTGCTAGACCCACTGAATGGAAGGTTGATACTGGTAGAGTCTTAGTTCAAACTGGTGCCAAGGGTAGAGCTGTTACTATTACTGATGCTATATTAGGACCCAAGGATCCTACTTTATCCAGTATGGCTGATGTTGATAATGAGTTAAAGATTAAAGAAAAAGATCAGCCAGAAGTTGGGCCTGAAATCGACAGTGAGATTCAAGCTCCTTCTACTTCGCGTTCTCGTGTAAGAGGCGTTGGATCAAACAAGCAGACTGTCTCCCAATTGATCCAAGCTGGTCACCATTTAAGTCGTGAGGAGAAATAGTTGATGTAACGGCAAATAATAATTTATTTATATTGTTTCTGTACCTTTTTGTTTAATTAATATTCTTATTATTATTTTTAAACGATATATTCTGGCTGAACGTATTGACTGTTATCTGTTCTTTTTACTGCAATTTATTTAGATAATGCCTGTTGATGGCTAGCCGGAATTAAACTCGAGTTTCTGTGAGGCGCTTCGCTACAGTTAGCTTTTTTTAAAAGTCGTGATAAAACTAAGATAGGGAGTTTTCCTACTATAGGAAATAACAACGGATTGTTGGGTAATTAAAACAAAATTTTTGGTCTAGTTGCCAAATTGCTATTGTTATAATTTATTTGGCCCTAACGTTAAGTTCTTTCAGTAGTCTCATTCTCCGCAACATGTCCACATGCCCCAATAAATGTGGGGATACACTGATCTGTGTCTACAGGGTATACAGTAGGGTCATATGATCTATCTTTAACTTCCAGTAAACTCAATAGATTGGAAGCTATCTAAATGTCAATCATTACAATCATATAATGTAATAAAGGGTAGTCATCATCAAGTCAAGAGTATATGAGCTGGTGGCGTAAAGTTAAGTTAAGTTACTGTAGCTGTCACAATAGGTAACCTGTTACTTAATCGCCATCCAATGCATGCATTTCTAATAAATACCTGGAACTCCATGTTTTGAACACCTACTAGTTATCAATAAAATATAGGATTAAAACCATTATATATATTTCGAGATATAGTTTAATCTTTAACTAACAGTTCCTTTTGGGATTCTTTCAATCATATATAACCTGATATTTATTACTAACCCCTTTGCTAAATGCAAGCTCTAGGCTTGATCTTATATGCAACATGCGAAATACAGAGCCAAATGCAGAACTGTACCCGGAAGAGCAAACTAAAAGGAAATAAACAAGAAAAAACAAAATAACTAAAAAAAACAAAAATACAAAAAAAAAAAAACAAAAACAAACAAACAAAAAAAAATAATATTAGATTGTTATTACGGAGGAGCCTTAGAAAACGCGTAAGGATGAACCTGGCTAATCTCTTGTTAGTACCTTGGAAGATAAGCGGTGATTTCACGAGGCCTTTCACCTCACTATACATACATGGTTATGATACCACGTGAAAATAATCTCATGGCATGTCAATTATGAGCTACTGAAGTTTTCGATTTATTTACCTCTGGGAATGGGAAGTTGTGCCACGCCTAGAATATTCGGCTCAGTTCTGATCCATTCGCCCCTCTCTTTAAAGGTTCTTTTAGCCCCCAACATATTGGACAGCCGCATAGTCCTAACCACATATACAAACGGTTGGATTTCCACGGTAATTGGGGGAAAATGTGTTAGGTCAGTATAAATAGGAAATACTAGCCAGTTAGAATCGAGATTTCTTTTGCCAGTTGAAGACCAAAATAACAAGCAATTGCTTTTATTCTTTCTACCTTTTCTGAAACCCAAATTTAAAAAAATGTCTGTCATTCCATTCTCTGATATTTCTAAGGCTCCTAACGACCTTTTGTCTCGAGACTTCTATCACCTTGCCAATGTCAACTTGGAGATCAAGACAAAGGCTCCTAACGGAGTTGCTTTCACTGTCAAGGGAAAGTCCAACCAAAAGGATGGTACCATCTCTGGTACTTTGGAATCCAAGTACACTGACAAGGCTAGTGGTGTTACTTTAACTCAAGGATGGACTACTGCCAATGTCCTCGATACCAAGATTGAGGTTGAGGAGGCTTTCATCCCTGGACTTAAGGGTGAGTTAGTCACCTCTTTCTTGCCCGCTTCCGGTGCTAAGAACGCTAGACTTGGTCTTCACTTCAGACAACCTGCTTTCCATGCCAGAGGTTTCTTTGATCTCCTCAAGGGTCCTACCTTTACTGGTGATGTTTTGTTGGGACACAATGGCTTCTTGGGTGGTGCTGAGATTGGTTACGACATTTTGGATGCTAAGATTACCAAGTACTCTTCTGCTTTAGGTTACTCTACTCCTTTGTACACTGCTGCCGTTGCTGCTACTAACAACTTCAACGTTTTCTCTGCTGCTTACTACCACAAGGTCAATGCTTTCACTGAGGCTGGTGCCAAGGCTACTTGGGATGCTAAGTCTTCTCAAACTGTTGGTCTTGAAGTTGGTGCTAAGCACAAGATTGACGACTCTGCTTTTGCTAAGGCTAAGATCAACTCTCAAGGTATTGCTGCTTTGTCTTACTCTCAAGCCCTTAGACCTGGTGTTACTCTTGGTCTTGGTGTTTTGGTTGACACTCAAAGACTCAATGAGCCCAGCCACAAGCTCGGTTTGTCTTTCACCTTTGCTGCTTAAATGATATAAATTTTCGTGTTTCTATCCCACAAAATTTTTTTAAGTAGTTCTATAATTACTATACATATAACATGTTCATCTTTTTTTTTTTTTTTTTTTTTTTTTTTTTTTTTTTATTTTTCCCTTTCTTTTCTTCTTTTATTATTGTTATGCGATGCTATTTAAATATTTGGAAACCCCACACCCTGAGTGATATCTATCTAATTACGTATATAGAATGCTAATAGTAATGCTGCAGATGTAACAGTACCGATTGTACTAAGAGACCATTGTTTCCTTTTTTTATAGTCAGCTGGATCCGAGTATTGTGAGTCGAACCTTGGCGCCCTTGATTGTGCTTGCTGTTGTTGTCTATGACGCTCATAGCCTTGTTGTTGTTTTAAATGCTTATCAAAATCAAAGTGAGGAACATCATAATACGATCCAGTTTGATGCGTTTTATTTAATGGGTTATCTTTATCTGCTTGAGCATATTCTTTTCCATAATTGTAAACCCGAGATTTCCTACCATAACTTTTCATCCGAGAAGCAGCACTAGAATCAGACCGATAAAAGCCAGTAGCACCACTCACAGGACCATAACCGGAGGAACTCGGCTTCAAAGTCGAGTCATAATTCCTTCTCAGACTAGCATTAGATAATGTGTCATATGCATCTTTTATCTTTTGGAACTTTTGTGTTGAGCTTGTCTTTTCAGCTTCACTTAGACTCCTAGTTTTATCTGGGTGGTAGATTTTCGACAGTTCGAAAAATTTCCTCTTGATTTGTCTACTATTTGCATCTTTAGGTACTCCTAATACTTTATAATAGTTTTCACAGCAATGACATGTTGAAAACTGTCTTTTAAAGTTCATTTGTACATATAGACATACACAGGTGGAACCGTTTACCTTTTATTATGAAGATTACCTTTTAATCGATCAATTGATTAAAACATGGCGCGGCGGCTAGTCAGATCAAGCTTCTACACAAATGATTTCAGTTCTCTTAGACCCACTTAAAAGAAGTCATTCAGCAGACCTGGAATTTAATATTAAATATATTTAATCGGTATATAAATAATTTTATATGACTTTTAAACCCATTTTTGTTTGTTGTCCTGCATTGATTACATGGATTGCTCAGTTCTTACTGTTACACAGTAACTTGTTAGTTATTACTGTAGTTACCTTTAGTTAAACAGCCCCTAATGACATCTCACCAGGAATGCTAGTCCCAAACTAAAAGAAATGATAGTGGTTTCACAAAAAAGGAGTCAGTTTATAGATCTACATATCAAATCCGCTATAACCAAGTTTCAAGTTTTCACCGTTAAACCTCATCTACTACACCATGTACCAATTTCGATTATAAATCAAGTAATTTTGAAAGAAAACACTAAAGAGAATATGAATATATATAAAAATCCATTGTACACTCTGATAAATTGATTAAATTGACATTAGCAGGGGCTTATTTGAAATATCTTAATCAAAAGTGTTGACTTTCTGCTCACTGCAGAAGATCCGTAACCAGGGCACAAAACAGAAACCCAGCTGAAAACTGTATTAATCTTTTAATTTAATGCCTATAGTATATATACTATACGTTACCAATACCAATTTCTTTCTTAGATAAGCATATGGAAGTTTAGGGCCATTTCAATACGTTCGCAAGTTTGCAGTTGAGATCAAATTGTATCGTGCTAAGACTGTTTCAGCTGAACTAAGCTGAGAGCTTCATGCAGTATACGAGATATTCTTGGTTCGGGCCAAAACAGGCCAATTTACTGCATAGCGATATGCAGTTTGGGTAATTAGTAAGTTAAGTTAAAGTTAACTAACAAAGTTAGCCCATGTCTGTTCAATCCCTGAAAGTCTGCCTAACAAACTTGTTAGCTAGCTGGCTGGCTAGTGCCGTTCTAACTAAGCGCCAACGCGTCTCAACGCAGCTTACATGGACAATTACAGATAGGCTGTACCAATTTGGTGACTACTGTAAACCCAAAAAAAAAAAAAAAAAAAAAAAAGAAAGAGCCAGTGGGGCTTTTCTTTATCCCCCTTCCCCTATATGCCTATTAGCGTGTTACCTCCTCGTCGTACTTTTAGAACCGACAAAAGTCAGTCAAGCTTTCAAAGTATTACCAGGGTTTCTGAACTTACTCTCATTTTACTAATTTCCCCCAGTGAAGCACGCCAAAATTTTTTATCTGGCTTGAAGATATTTATCTTTTTATTAGCATATTGAAGGTTTTATAAAAGCAAGTAGCTTGGAATTCTTACTACAGCTAGTTGTTTGAACCTTGTTGACACAGAACAAAATTTGAAATTTTAGTCATATATCTTCTGGTATAAACGCTTTTCTCACGAGTTGGCATTTTGCACAAGCGGTCAATTTCTTTTTGCTTCCTATTGGTTGTTCAATAACATAGGGATCCGGTTATTTATTCAGTTCAGTCATACCTATTTACATATCAAAGATGCCATTGTGTGGAGGTGCTTCAAAGCCCATTTCAAGAAAAATAGTCATTCTTGGAGACGGTGCTTGCGGTAAGACCTCATTGCTAAATGTTTTTACCAGAGGTTACTTCCCTCAAGTCTACGAACCTACGGTATTTGAAAACTATGTCCATGATATTTTTGTCGACGGCCAAGCAATGCAATTATCATTATGGGATACTGCTGGTCAGGAAGAGTTTGATAGACTAAGATCTTTAAGTTATTCTGATACTCATACCATTATGTTATGTTTCTCGGTAGATTCACCAGATTCTTTAGAAAATGCCCAAACCAAATGGGTCTCTGAGATTGTAGACCATTGTGAAGGCGTCAAATTAGTATTGGTGGCTTTAAAGTGTGATTTGCGTAATACTGAAGATAATGAACAAGAAGAGGTTAACAACAGAAAGAAGTTAATTTCATATGAAGAGGGTCTTGCTGTTGCTAAGCAAGTGGGTGCATTAAGGTATTTGGAATGTTCTGCTAAAAAGAATCGTGGTGTTAATGAAGCTTTCACTGAAGCTGCACGATGTGCACTTACTGCTAAACCTAAAGGAACACATGAAGAAGAGACATCCAGCAAGTGCATTGTTTCTTAACCTTTTATTATTATTATATTAAAAAAACTTTCTGGCTTTTAAACCAAGTTGTGCAATCTACCCAAGTGTCCCTCTCATAGATATATTTTAGTTTTATTTAGTCTTCGTCATTTCAGTTATTTAGTTGTAATAGTTTATGTTTTGTTCATTGCTGTGATTTACCTATCAATATATAAACGAAACTCTTGATTGTACTAATCAATCGCCGAAACTTTATTGGTCGCTACTCAAAGTTTATCAATATAAGAGTTCGCATTTTATACTACGTTAACATTAACCAAGTTTATTATAGCAAATAATGTCGATGTACAACAAACCTACCGTTTCGTATTTTCTCCACATTCTTACCTACTCCATCCCATATCGCGTGTACAATATTATATATATTCTATTTGGGAATTTTTACTGTTATATTATTCCACTAAATCCTCACTGAATTGATTCAAAAATTAGTGGGCTAGGGGAAACACCAGGGGTAACTGGATACGATACGATAACCACAAGTCAATATTAATAGATCAGCTGTAGCACAACTTTGAAGAACTTAATTTAATATTTTTAAATCAACTACCTTGGAAATTCTATAAAACCATGGAGGTACTGGAACCTTCCAATATTCATTTAATGGATCGAGCTTTGGACTCACCTCGCGACTTTGGTCATGACTCTGCTGTTCGCCACCACATATCTAGTTCTGATTTAAGGAGAAGATCACAAAGCCTGTCTGGATTACAACGCTATGATTCATCAAGACGGACTCCATCACCATCTAAAGAAGGAATGAAAGAGGCCACAGAGCTTCGTGAACGTAGAGAAAGCAGAGACGAAAGACAACTACCTTTTACACTTTGGGACTATTTGTATTTAGAATTGAACGATACTAACTATGGTTTACTCTCTTATGAAAAAGTTGAACACCTCTTAAATGTTATAAAAGTACCAATGTATCTAGAAAGAGTCATTCTATTTGGATCCCTTACATGTCTTGATTCGTTTCTTCATACTTTTACCATTCTACCAATCAGGGCCTTGATAGGACTTTATCGAGTTTTAGTAGGACGAGCATCAACTAGTCGGAGAGCAGATGCAATCAAAGGGTTAATACTCATTACTGTATCATGGATTATTATTGGACTTGATACTTCAAAAATATACCACAATATCAGAGGTCAAGCAGCTATAAAGCTTTATGTTATGTTTAATGTATTGGAAATCGGTGATAAACTCAGCTCAGCTTTGGGTCAAGATATATTAGAATGTCTGTTCTCAGCAGCTACTTTGAACAGTATCCCAAAGATTGGTATTTTCTCCTTGCTTTCGGGAATCTATTGCTATATCCACAGTATTGTTTTGTTATACCAAGTTATAACTTTAAATGTGGCTGTCAACTCGTATTCAAATGCTTTATTAACATTATTGTTAAGTAATCAGTTTTCAGAAATCAAGTCGTCGGTATTTAAAAAATTTGAAAGAGAGGAGCTTTTCCAGTTGACATGTGCTGATATCACTGAAAGGTTTCAATTATTAGTCATACTGTTGGTTATAGGGGTGCGTAATGTTGTTGAAGTGAACAACATTGGTGTTGTCCCGACTTCTTGGGCTGGCTGGAACAGATGGTTAGGAGCATTATTTGGACCTGCTGTTGTTGTAGTTGGAAGTGAAGTTTTGGTTGATTGGGTGAAGCATGCTTATATTATCAAATTTAATAACTTAAAGCCCAGGATATATAGGAAATTCTTGGACGTTTTAGCAGTTGATTATGCTGATACTGCATTTTCAGATCACGTTATTACAAAAAGAACTGGTCTTCCTGTGTATGCTTTGGTAATCGTCTCTGCCAAAATGTTACTCCAATCTTATACAATTCTGGCAGAACAGTCTTCTGGTAGTACGAATGGTGCAACTTCAGTCGGAAATCTCACTCCAGCTGCCAGCAGCTCTACAAAATCGTCTTTAGATATTGTTGATAAGCTTTTAACCAGTATGCTATGGAAATCTGAAGACTCAAAGGTTACTCCAAAAGAAACAGTTCTACATCTCAGGACATTCTTACCAGATCAATATATTCCATCGTTGAATGTTCTCCTCGCTTGTGTTCTCACTTACTTACTGTTGCTTCTTATTAAGCTAATCCTAGGTATACTGCTGTTAAGATACACTGCACAGCGTCACCAAGTAGTCCGAAAGCGTTGTAGAGCACATAGTCGCTCCATTCAAAAACTTAGCAGCAATTTTAGTTCCTATCAAAATGCTCCAAGTGAGGAGAGTGACAGAATGAAAGGCCCATTTCCTGGAGAGCTGGATGACAAAATTAGACGGGGTCTTTATGAACCTGAAGATAATGTCCCACCAAGGAAATCTGCTAAATATGCTGATGCTGGTGATGGCTACAACGAATTAAGTGCTGTTACTAGATTCCGTATGGCGTCAAAAAGAATTTGGTAATAATTATTACATCTATATATATATATATATATATATACATTGTTTTTATTTACATACTTATCCAAATAGATGAGAACTTTACTATGATCTATTCGCATCCATTTGAAAACCTTTTTCGTTCCCTTTTTAGTTCAATTTTTGAGCTTTCTTAGGAACTTGTTGAGATAATAACTTCAATAAACGCATAACACGAGCTCGAGGTAAGCGAAGCTTAGCAGCAAAAATAAGAACTGCAGTCAAGAATGCCAAACTTCCAGCTTGGTGTGATGCTGCTAAAGGAGTGGGGACAACATAAATAAGAGTGGAGATACCAAGTGCTGCTTGTAATGTAACAAAACCCATAGCAGCAGCACCGCTTTTAATAACTGGTCTTGGGACCAAACCTCTAAATCTTAATGAGTACAAGTGAATCAATAAAGTAGCAGTCCAGGTAGTGCAAGCAAGGATTCTGTGATTAAGTTGGACAGTAGAAGGGTTCTCCAACATGTTTTTCCAAAACACATTAAAGGAAGATGAAGAGTCTGATGCGTAATGAGGATCGAATAACTCTGATTTAGGAGGAGTCAATCCAGTTCCCATCATAGGGAATGTGTTGTAAATAAGGCCAGCATCCAAACCTGCAACAAAGGCACCTGACATTGAAGTTAAGAAAGTTAGGCAAGCCAATCCGACGACAACTCGTCTCAATGGGGTTGCAATAGGACTAGTTAATTGTGCTAATTCTTTCAAAGCTGCTTGAGGGTTTTTGATCCATCTATTTTCACGAAGAATATCTAAACCAGTACTGACCATTGCAATGTATAATAAAAATGCAGCACCAAGATGGGTAGCTAATCTATACTGCGAGACTCTAGGGTGAGCTCCAGGCTGGTTCATCAAGTCTTGATCTAAACCTGACTTAACCATCCACCATCCAATGAAACCTTGCAACCCAAGTAACCCAGAAATTAAAACAAGTCGCTTTGTAGTATGGGCACTAGCCTTTCGAGTAAAAATAAAGTATCCAGCAGGGACAACAAAAATCAATCCAATTGCCCTACCCCATAATCGATGGATCCATTCCATGAAATAGATAAACTTAAACTCCTCAAGAGTTATATTGGAATTTAAAATCTTGAATTCGGGGGATTGCTTGTATAATTCAAATTCTCGTTCCCAGTCTTGTTGGTTTAATGGCGGAATGGAGCCAGTAATTGGCTTCCATTCAGTTATACTCAAACCACTTTCTGTCAATCTAGTAAGACCCCCTAAAATAACAATACCAAAGACTAGGCCAGCAGATCCAATTAACCAATAACCAACAGCCTTTGAGGAGTTTACCGGCCGTCTTTTGCCAGCGTTTGCAGCGTTTTGTTTTTGTTGAGATTTAATGATCTCTCCGAGAACTTTTTTACCATTTAATTCCGCATTAGCAGTTGAGGTGACATTTTGGTACTGTCTATTAGAATGAAATTGTCTTATAGACTTTGAAAAGCTACTTTGTATAGGCGATAGTCGCTGGTTAATTAGACGTCCCCTAGTTTTACTGCCATTAATTATAGTAGAGGGTTTAGCTACTGGTTTCAAAGCAGATTTAATACAGAATCGAGATCCACAGGAAGATGCAACAGAAGATATCGACAAATTTCTCATAAAGAAAAACTGTGACCTTGCCAAGTTGGTCATTTTTGCCAGTTGGATTGTAAGACCGGATATCAAAATCGAAATATTTTTTTGATTAAGAATCAGGCAATTTTCATTAATTTAGAGCTACATACGGCTGATTAGATGAATTTTAGTTGTGCTGAACTATTGTCCTAAGTTACATAATTTAATTATGCCCCAAGAGTTTACCAGCTTATTTGCTGGTGCTCAGCAGACATGAACCCAAACCCCGAATATTTGGAGCGAATGCGAGACCTGAAGTCCCAGTATAACACACATAATTACACCCATATTATTAAGATCTATCGTATAGTCCTTAAATCCAATTACCCTACAGTTTAACTTGAAAGTGATACTTTTGCTAACTTCACAGGAATCTGATATTGAGGTTAGCCAAAATTATAGACAGTCATGTTATTATTCTCATTTTTCAAGACTTTAATAGACCAAGAGGTATGTATTATGACATTCTCGCAAAAAAGGGACTATTCTAATAATAGGTGACTGTGGAATTAAAGAATGATATCTCTATCCGTGGAACTTTAAAGTCTGTGGATCAGTACCTGAATCTTAAACTAGATGATATTTCTACTGTGGACGAAGGAAAATACCCTCATTTAGTAAGTTATAAGTGTTATATTGTTTCATTATCTATATATTTTTCTAACATAATCGAATAGAGTTCAGTCAAAAATTTATTTATTAGAGGATCAGTTGTTCGATATGTTCACTTGCCTGCCAGTGCTGTTGACACCGCCTTATTAGAAGATGCTTCTAGACGTGAAGCTCTAGCTCAATCAGGAAGAGCTATTAGTGGTCAATAGCCGCTGAAAGTCCATCATGCTGGAGGCAAAAATGCTACAAACAAGATTGCCTGTATAATGATCCATATGAATGTATATTTAATGATTGTTCGACCTTTTTTAATTTCTTTTAAATGTGTGCTGTTGATTAGAGATGCAACATACCAGTAAATTCCCGGTAAGCACAAGGAGATCCGAGTAATGATCTGAACATTCCAAACAAATAGTGTACTGAGTCCAGTCAGTAGTTGTACAAAAATGACCGCCTGTATTGATGATGCTGCCTTTTCCACCTGTATATGACCTGAGAAAAAAGCCTTCGAGCTATTAAATAAAATACAAAGGGTCGGTGTAGCAAATAAGAAGTTGGGGATATTATTAGGAGTCCAATACTTCAAGAATCCAACTGACCAGTATTCTTTTTGTATGTAGCCAACAATTAGTGGTAAAGGAAAATCATTGCACCATGGCCGTATGAGATCTTGGTCGTCAGTTGAACAATATAGTTGATATGCGATAAATTGCGGAATGAAAAATCCCAATCCAATTGCTATCCCTCCTGTAATAATTTCTAAACTTTTATATATTTTCCAATTGGGGCCCTTTCTCATAAACAGTTCATGTAAAAACAGAAAGCCCCAATAAAGACCATTGGAGCGGAATCCGCATGAAACTCCTAGTATTAACCCCGACAAGATGTACCATTGGTGAATAAATAGCCATAGTCCAATGAAAGATATTAATGCAAAAGTGCTTTCAATATACCCTGCCAGTAAGAATACTCCTGCTGGAGAAAGGGCGAAGAATGCAGCTGTCGTTTGAGCAAATCTTGGCCCCTTTGAAGGGAATAAATCCAACGTTAAGTAGTATAGGATAATAGTTGCTAAGTAATGGCTCACGTTAGAAATTATAATACTAGTAACGGCATAGTCATATAACATCTTATCAGAGCTATCTCCCGTCAATACTCTTATTAACAAAGACCATAATCTACCAAATGCCCACTCATGTTCATATATTAATCCTCGCTGGGCCGAAGTGGTAAAATACACGTTATCCCAAATTGCTAGTTTTGCAACAAATCCGGCATATGGCCTAAAACCAGACTCCAAAAAAAGCAATTGTGACGAGGTATCATATTGCTTTGAAACAAGTAGCACACTGGAAGCTAATAGGGCTTTACAAAGTACAAATGTTTTTGTCAGAGTCCATAACGGCGATGACATTATTGGAAGTAAGTGGATAGTTTGTGCAAGCGCTTCCTTCGAACGTTCACTGAACTACATACAGTTATATGCAAGCTGTGATTACAGTGACGTCCATCACCATGCCGCACCAAACAACATTATATAATATAAGTAACTTAACTTAATTCAATTGGAATCAAAAGCAATATTATTTAGTATCTAACATGATTTACTAATTAATGGTCGACAGAATATCTTTTTCTGCTACAGATAGATGGCTGTAGATAGCAGAGAAATCGCTAATGTTATTTTGAGCAATGTGTCGAAACCAGTTGGAGATCAACTCATGGGTAGCAGTATCAGTCTGTCTAGAATTTGAAATTTCTACTAAATCGTTCAAGTCATCATAGTCATCCTCCCATTCATCATCCTCATAATCATCAGTTGGTTCTTGGCTAAAGCCCGTTGATGATGATTGAGCAGGTGTTGTAGCTAGTTCTTTGGCCAGAAGCTTTACGATTTTTTCTGGGACTGAAACTTTTTTAAATTTTACTAGAATATTAGACATTTTCCCCTTTCTGTATAAGGAATATTAACTTACAATCCTTTGCTTTAGATCGAGTTATAATCACATCACTTGATGGGAGGTCCAAGTCTCCATCCACCAAAATCGACTGGATCCGCCTGTCCTCAAGGTTGAATATAGTTTGAAGTCCCAAGACGCTCTTGTTAGTTATATATTATTCAAAATATCAAAAATAAAACGACGGAATATACTTACCTTTGTTTGATTTGTTCATAGCCCCTAATAATTTCAAAGGAACTGAGCCATTTTTCTAAAATAGACGGTAATGCATGGGGAATATCAGCAAGTAAGTCAATTACCTGCTGACCACCGTTTATAACCAGGAAATAAAATACCGACAGTAAACTCTATAATAAGTTAGTACAGCACAAATTTAAATAAAACGTTGACGGTTTAAAAGAACATACCTCTACAAGAGTTAAACTTTCCGCGGAAGAAAGTCTAATGGCTGTTGCATTCAATAGAATAGGGATAATTTCGCCTAAATCAGTTCCAAAGTTATTGAATATAACTTTGATAAGCTTTCCTGCATATATAGCAGCAGAATCTTCAAATGAAGGTTCTAACAGTTTTGCTGCTACCTGCAATACAAGGTGCTGGCCAGTAGTACCATCTGGAGCAGAAATAGACTTGATGTGATCTGATCCATGTTCTACCAGCGAAGCAAAAGCCTCCGATGCATACTGAATTGTCATGGGCTCAGTAGCTATTAATACTAAATTCGCCAATACTATAAAACAAGAGTCAACTATGTCAGAAGAGATTGGCATTGGTCCATTAGCTATCACAGCATTTAAAATTTCCAGAGATATTGAAAGGTCTGGATTGTATTCTCCATCTGTAGAATTAGAAATTTCTTTTAGGGCCAGAGGGATAGTGTCACTACTAAGCTTGAGGTAAGCATCAGACGAGGATGCCCATGTTGCCATATCTTCGATCGTTTCTATGACTTCTCCGGTGAGCTCTACATTTGAGGTATCCTTTGCAGCTAGAGATAGAATCAATAACATCACGTTAGAGTTTTCTATCGAGTTCTTATAATTTAGTTGAATGCATGATAGGAGAATCTCGACTAATAGCGCTGGAGTTTCGTCCTCTGCCTCAGACACCAACGATGCAATAATATTAAAAATGGTTTCTTGGTACTCAATGCATTCATCAGAAAAGATAGAAGAGAGTTTGTAAAATGCTATAAGAGAAGATACTCTCACAACCGGACTCAATGAGTTGACTCCATTCCTGATTGCCGATTGCAAAAAATCCAGTTTGATAGATTTGGCTAACCGCCCACCTAGTTCCTTAGAAATTGTTGATCCTAGTATCAATGCTCTACTTTTTAATAGTGGGGAAGAATTATTATTCTGAATGGTTGAGAGTTGATTTACAAGCACAGATAATAAACTGCTGTCTAGTTTTTGAGTAGATACATCAACTTCTGCCAATACTTTATCCAGTATATAAAGTCCAGATTCTACTAGTCTCCACGAACCGGTAGAAGCTAATTCTGAGACTTTATTTTGAGCATAGTGCAATAATGAAGGACTTTTAATAAGACTCAGCACAGAAATGATTTCTGATCTCAACGAGGGCTCAAGGGTAATCTCTCTTTCTTCAGCAACAAAACTATTGAGATCATTCTCCCAGTCTATGTTATTAGGAATTTGACAATATCCTATAGAATATGCAATGAATTCATTGACCATTGTAGTGTCTTGTCTCAGGGCCCGCCTGATTGAATCGTTTTCCAAGCACACGGATAACAATTCGATGTGAGCTAAAGATATGGTGGAGATGTATGATTCAGCTTCAGCATTTGTGCTGCCTTCCTCTCCATCGACAGTCAACGCAGCTCCATCGTTATCATCATCTATGAGGTATTTCTTGTATGGCTCACTAAGGAGTCCTATTTGCTCCCAATTTTTTTGGAACAGATCTTGTAAAGTAATCAGACTAGGAAATGCAGATTCCAATTCCCTAATTGTTGACACTACTTCAGTTTTACATTCAATAAGAGATGAGTTTATTGTGTTATCTTTCAGAGCTGGGATATCTAGGATATTGCAAAACAGGCTTGTCCATTGCTGGATTACAGACATTGCAACAGATTCAATGGCTTGTTGCTGGTCCCCTTCTGCCATTAAAAAGAATTGTATCGAAGCCTTGAAGGTTTGAATAGCGATAGTACGGGAACTCCATGTAATTGAATCTGAACCTGCTGCATTATATATAAATGATAACAGCGACATTCCATACTTGAAAAAATCATTTTCCACAAACGAATCGTTTAGCAGTTCATTCAAGACAATTAAAATCCCATCTACCAAGTTTGGATTTGCATTCTGGATTTCATCAATAGGAACAATCGACAGGATTGTATCAATAAAATTGGGCCACTCATCTGGATAATCGACGGATGCTATTCTTGAAACCAATAGAGCTGTTGCTTTCCTGATCTGTCTTTGAGGGTCGCTAAGCAATAACAGCAGTTGCTCTCGTATTTGAGATTTTGCTTCGACCGAAACGGTCGGGCCAATAAACTGATCAAATCCAATACTCCAATGACTAGTGATTACAGACTTTAATACAAATAGAGCTAATTGCTTAATAGGTAATGATGTGTCAGGGGATTGTGCAACTTGAAATAATCCTAGGGAGAGTTGATCTGGCTGAGATTGGCCCAGGGTAGTCAGAGATGCTTCTGCTGTCTTTCGTTCTGAAGAATCCGGTGACTGGATTGCCTTCAATAAATCTATTAGTTCCACCATTGCTTGACCAAGAAAAGCTTCTTTCCTTCTTGAAAAATAGCCAGAATTCAACAAGATGATCTGAAGAGTGACGCGATCTGGGCGGCGTGGGAATCGGTTAGGCACGCTCAATAAAGTAGCTCTTTTGGTAGGTACGGCATACAGGTAAGTAGCGTTAAGTTACTTAGGTCTTTAAGTTGTTAATTGTTAAATGTTAACTTAACCAAACTGTTAACTGTTCAAGTGCATATGCAGAAATCCCAGTCTTAAAGTTTTAAATTGGTTTTCTGCAATTTGGTATCACTATTAAATATTATTAGATATTTCAATTTAATCTAAAGTATTCCGTATACCCTTTAAGAAAAATAGGTATAACGGAAGAAAAAAAATCTACATCTTCCGTTCACACATGGTCTCCTACTGTATTACTGAGTAAGACTCTTAGACGCTTAAATCGGACTGATCGGACGGGAAGTCTTGTATTCGACTAGATATGGTCGTAGATGATATTTATTTGTAATACATCATTCGATATGTTCTGAATTCAAAAAATTCCTAAAAAAGAGCTGTTTGATATCATCAATGCTATCCGGGCAAAAGGTGGAAGAACAAATGGTGCAAGTGGGGCTGGTTTTTTTACGAACCATTTACTTAGGTTTAATACCACCTATCCTAGAATACGGCATTGAAGTATGGAGGAGCAAAATTTCTCAATTTCATATAAAGAGTCTCCAGATAATCCAAAATTCTGGGTTAAGAAGTGTTGTTGGAGCTATAAACAGCACACCAATCGAATATATACATGCAGAATGTGGAGTTATGACCATAGTCGACAGGGTGGAATTCATTGAAAAGCGAAAGGCTCTCAGAGCGAAATATCGGCTAAGTAATAGTAACCCCATCAAAAGGTTATTATTACTGAGCAAAGACATTTGACTCCTATTAAACATTTACAACAATCTATAAAGGATCATTCTTCAAATGATGTAGTTACTATACCAAGAAGAAAACCTCCATGGATTAGAAAAGATGCGGAATATGACAGAGAACTTAACAGTATTAAGGAACTCAACTCTAGAGACGTGAAAATGGTTGGGATATATATGATCAATAAATGGCAAAAACGTTATGATGAATTTGCAAATCAAGGAAATGAACTAAAACACTTTATTCGCAAAAGTTTGAAATGCAGAATCAAAATGAAGCACTTACCACTCGTTCAAATATTCCGTCAACAGTCTCGTAAAATTTTTTCTAAAATAGTGCAATTTCGATCCGGTCATATTTGGATTGGGGAGCATTACAGAAACATATATATGTGATTGTTCCATGGGAGTTCTAGAAAGCATCCAGCATATTATTACTGAATG
>JAJMBN010000130.1:0-46530 GCA_030572735.1 Sugiyamaella mastotermitis
CCCCTTTTAGTGATAATACTAAGAACCGATCTCAATTCAGATCCGTTCCCTTACATTTACATAAGATGATGCGGTGGCTCAATGGTAGAGCTTTCGACTCCAGTTAGCGTTGTAATCGAAGGGTTGCAGGTTCAATTCCTGTCCGTGTCATTTTTTATTTTTAAAGTATTAAATTAGTATTAAGTATATACGATATTGATCCATTTGCTATAATTTCAATGCTATTTTATTTCTTGTCATATGTCTTCAATATATATTCCATCTATTTGCGTCATAAAGGTCATTAATCATAGTTGTACGTAGCTATATACAAATGTTGGAGATCATCTTGATAATCTCTTAAGGAAACTTTGGCCCCGTTGGTTCCAAATCTCGTCCATGGTATCAGAATCTGCTATTTCAACACCATAAAAGTATTGCTGATAAGGATCAGCATCTTGAGCTGCTTCATAAATCGATTTTCGTCTCCTCATCTTGATTGAGGAGCCACCACCAATAGCCTCGGATGGAATATGAACACTAGAAACTCGTTCCTTCTGTCTATAAAGAGGAACAAAACTGCTTTTACTTCTCGTCACCTTTGGAGTAATTGGAAAAGATGGTTCAATATCTGCCTCTGGTTCTGATAGATGATGATCAGACAGCTCTGGAGATGATTTATAAGATGCTGAGTCTGAAAACAGACCAGAAGACATTTCAGACTGCAACTCAGTGTAGTACTTAGAAGGCTGTCTGTATCGTTTAGCTTCTGACTTCTTCACAGGTTCTTCGAGTTTCTTCGAGATAGGAACGGAATAACCTTTAACTGGAGACCAGACTTCACCAGAATAGTTTAACTGATCTTGGATATCTGAATCAACAGTAGAAGTACTGACTGATCTCAAACCATCACCGTTAACTACTTTAAGCTTAGTACTAGTTTCATATCCTGGGAGTGCAAACTGCTTAAAAGGCTGACTGGTCTCTTCATAATCTTCAAGAGATTTAAACTCTTGTTCGATTTCTTGACTTGACATACTGCTACCAGTTGAATTGGTCTTTCGTCTAATATAGGAACATTTCCTAGTATAACTGCTAATGGCCGATGGGACCACAATAGCAGCACTCGTATCTCCTGTTTGGAAATCAAACCCGGTATCTGATACACGGATAGTACTCTCCTTAGAAATGTTCTTCTGAACAGCTTGTGCCTTATAAGTCAGTACTCTATGAGGTGGAACCTTTGGAGGAATTCCAGCATCAATGCCAGCTTCGTCGCTGTTGAACTCGAAAGTATCAGCACGCCTGGGTTTAGTCACGACTTGTCTATATTCAAAACTAGGCTTCTTTTTGGGTTGTTGAGCAATCCTTACAAATGGCTTTTGGATAGAAAAATCTACTGAATTACTCATATCAGCAACGGCCATTCCATCACCAAATCTGTTTGTATTTTCGGGAGGCGAGTTTGTATAAAAATCCAAATCGGCTTCTTCAGATTTATGATGAGTATGCCACGTATGTCGATTAGCAGAAGGGATATTTCCAAGAGACTTTGATCTTTGTCTAATTAAAGATGTTTGGTGTCGTGGGATTGATTTTACAAGTCGTGGTAAATGTTCATCCTGCCACCTTGTAGTAGCAAACTCTTCTTCATCATCCCTAGTCGACCAAGAAGACACTGAGGAAGGGGGAGAATAGCCACCTTCTGACGTAGATATACTACTATAGCTACTGGCTTTAGATGTAGGTCTAGGAACAGGTCCCATTTTCTTAAGGGCTTTGCCTATTTCTCCATTCTTACGCTTTGATTTCTGCCTGGTGATCTCATCTCTGTAGACTAAATAAGTCTCACGGAAGCGCATATTAGGATCCTTCGGGAGTCTTTCGTTAGAACTATGAGTAGTGAAAATATCTCGGTGGATATATTGCCGGATTGCTTTAACTTGTTCTGAATTATCAATGTCTTGAGCTCGGTCATCTTTTGATTTCATATCAGTAGAGTTGTTAGATCTATATTTGGAGGAGTTCTTCTCTTTCCCTTCTGTGGCTTCAAAAGAAGAAATTGAAGACCAACTCTCATGATTTAGTCTACTCATCTGACTCTTGTGTACTTCTTTGGTATAGTTTACGATTTCATTTGCAAGTGTGTTCAAATCTATAGCATCTGGAACAGATCTCGACCGTCGATGCTGAGGAGGTCGATGATTACTACCGCTAGGCTTGGATTCAGTATTTCCCATTATTGTCACAAACTTTTGTCATAAATCGATTGAGAGGTTCTAAAAAGATTATAAGGAATAATGGATAGAGAAGATAATTTATAGCATCTCAGGTTACAATGGCTAACCACCTTTACTCCATTAATGCATACGCTGGAGGAATCACGTTCCGAATAATCTCATCTATCTTAGCGATTTCCACACTGATCCTAACACAATCTAATCGTCGTCGCATGATGCAGGACGATGGCAAGCAAGTATCCCGTATAATGGCAGATCTGCTAGTTAGCTGCTGTAATATATCCAATGAATAATGACTATATCTATTGCACCCAACCACTTTTATTAAATCCGCCTCGAGAAGGCTGGTTTCAATTAAAAAATAATTTCTATGTATGTATGCATGGGGAGAACATTTAACTGATTTGGGGAAGGCTGGTTAATGATCAGCCTGCGGCGGGATAAGACGCTCGGAAGACTCACCATGATCTCAACGCAGATACTTTTTTATGGCAGATAAACTGTTTGATTTTCATTACGAGCTAATATTTAATATATAATATAAGAATATCATATCTATAATAATCAAATGGTGAGGGTCATCAAGCAAGTTTCGTCTTGGATACTGTATTGTATCACGAGATTTTCTTTCTGGGTTAGGTTATAAATCTGCAGGGGGTTAAGTCTGAGCGAGTACATCGTATCGAAGGTGTACCTCGTAACAAGTTACTGTAGTTGGTTTATCTTAGATTTGCTGAATATCCAAATAAATATTAAAGGCTTTCTTTTAATCCAGTCTCTCAAAAGAAAGATTGGAAAGGTAGAAACAATACATCCGTGGCTTCATCCATGCTATGAGTACATAGCAGCAGTTCCAAGGATCCACCATGTGAAAGAAAGGACACATAATGGTGACTGAGATTATCTAATAATAAGCATTATCAACGGCAGCAGCAATTCAATGATAATATATGACTAATCTGTGAATTAAGTAATTGAATATTATTTTGATCGGAGGGATCTTGCATGAACAGCCGTAATGTTATCATCATCATTGTTCACCCATATGTGACTTTTAAAGACAAGTACAGATCTATTTACATATCAGTATTAATAGATTTAATACAAGATGAAGATATATTCTAGATCAGCATCTAAGTTAAAAGGTATTTAGATGGTTGTATTGGACTAATCAAATATTAAGATAACGTAAAAGCAGCATATAAACAGATGTAAAAAACCCTAAGAGTTTAGAGCGATTTTTTTTCAACGACAAGATGGATTAAGTCTTGCAGATTTAGAAGGAACTACCCCTGAATTAAAGAATCCCATTGTTATTTATCATTCGAATCTTCAAGAAATCTTAGCTGCAGATTTCAAGGATATTTTTTCCGTTACTTGTCAAAATGAAATTGCTGAACTTTGTAATGATTCTATTGAAACATTGAATTCTTAATTAGTCTTAGTCTTGAATGAGCATTGAGTACTTAGCGCTTTTAAATTCAAGAAGCCGAAACCGGTTCATCAAGCTAACATTGATGACGGCAATTTAAATATGACACACAAAAGACTCTTGACTATATCAAGAATCAAGTTTATCTGAGACGCTATCACTACTTTGCATAAGATTTAAGTTTTGGTTTAGCAGTTAAGAGCAGCTTTATAGGTCATCTCGTCGAAGTAGTAGCCGAAGGCGAAGAATTATTACAGCACCTGGAGGTATGAAACCCTACAAACTTTCTTTATTTTTTTTTCCCTTGCCTTTTAAGAAGATATAAAGAACTATTCAGGGCGGAAAAAAGTTTGAGCTTGAGCAGGGAATTAGTAAGGTATCTGGGTATGTATCAAATTTCATAGATGGCTTTGATTCAACAGCTGTTCTTTAAGAGTTTGATAAAATATACTAGCACATCTTACACGATCCTTCTTTTGAAACTGATAAATATCTCGGTATCTGTTCGTCAACTACAATCATGAAACTGAAAAAATCAAAAGACAACTAAGAAGCCTAAAGGCAAGCAATCCAAGAAATAGTAATGGACCTGAGACTCTAAATTTAAAATATACATGCAATAATTTTTATTCTCAATCCTTTATTAACTGTACATGATATTTATCAGGAAGTTTAAGAGCTACATAATAATTTGGATGCCAGTTAGTTACAGGTTGTAGTCTCTTCAGGATCCTTATCTGATGCAAGTACAGACGCGCGGCTGACTATGTGAAAAGAAAAAAATTCGATCTTCAATTTTCAGCAGAGCATCATGAGTACCGAAGAGTCTAGTAAGAACGAGTTCGGTGTTCCTGTAAAGAAGGATGGTCAAGAAATCTCTCGTGAAGAGAGAGGTGATAGACCGTTTACATTTGGACAGAGATATCTGACTGATGAGGACCAAGTCTGGAATCACAACGCATGGTAAGCCAGTCAAGACATGAAATAAGTTGAATTTGATGATCTAACAGCCTAAGGGACCATGTCGAGTGGGGAGAAGAACAAAGAGTAGAAGCAGAAGAAAAAATTGCCAAGCAAAAAGATGCGCCAGTTAAGGATTTTGATAAAAACTTATATATGACCAATCCTGCTAAATATTGGGACTTGTTCTATAGAAACAACAAGGATAACTTTTTCAAGGATAGAAAGTGGTTAAAGATAGAATTCCCCTCTCTTTATGAAGCTACTAGAAAAGATTCGGGCCCTAAGACTATTTTGGAAGTGGGATGTGGTGCTGGAAATACAATGTTTCCCGTATTACAGTCAAATGAAAATCCCGATTTAAGAATTATCGGAGTAGACTTTTCTTCTCGAGCTGTTGAAATTGTAAAGGGATCTGAGTCTTTTGATCCCAAATTTGCACATGCTGCAGTATGGGATTTGGCCGAGCCCACTGGAAAACTTCCTGATGGAGTCGAAGAACACTCCGTTGACATTGTGGTTATGATTTTTGTATTCAGTGCGCTTTCACCTGATCAATGGGGTCAAGCCGTTAAGAATTTGAAGAAATTATTGAAGCCTGGAGGAAAAATCTTATTCAGAGATTATGGTAGATACGATTTGACTCAATTAAGATTTAAGGGTGGAAGATTACTGGATGAAAACTTCTACATTCGAGGTGATGGTACTAGAGTATACTTTTTTACCGAAGAAGAATTGCATGATATCTTTTCTAAAGAATTTGAAGTTGAAAAGGTGGCCACTGATAGAAGACTTATGGTTAACCGACAGCGAAGATTAAAGATGTTCAGAATCTGGTTACAAGCCCAATTCAACAATCCATTATAATCTATAGTGTATAGGACACCCTAATGTATATATTTATTTGAGAAGACCCTTTGATTGTAACTGATGTTCGGTCCATTCCCAAGTATTCTGAATCTTGACTTTATCTGAAGCAGTCCCACTAGGTTCTGCTTTTCGGCCATAAGTCATTAGGAAAGCTCCATTATCATCTTCCAAATTAAATCTTTCAGACAATGCAGCTTGCAATGTTGAATAAGCAGCTTCCTCGTTGGAAACTCCAATAATTCTGTTGAGTATATTCATAACAAAAGAATATACGCCTCCAATAAGTGGTAGCTCTCTCCAATATGTTACTAATCCTGTGTTCAAGGCGACTCCTGGGTGAACAGATATAGACAAAACGTTTGGATAGTTCTGGCTTAGTGCAATTGCAGTATGAATGTTTGCTAATTTAGCATTTCCATATCTTCTCCAAGTCCATAGCATATTTGGTGTGTAATCAAAGGTTTCTGATAAATTGGCTGAAGGACTTGCGAAGTAGTGCCCAACAGAGCTCACAAACACAATACGGGGAAGTCCTGGCGTCTTTTCTAAGGTTGGTATCAACAGACGTGTTAACAAATAGGGTGCTATATGGTCGACTTGAATTTGGATTTCGTATCCATCATCTGTAATTTTATGAGGGACCGCCATAACACCCGCATTATTGACTAAAAGACTTTTAAACGGTTAGTAGAAATTCTTATATACGTTATAGATACTTACTGCAATTGTGATTCCTTTTTGGTAAACTCGTCTACCATCGCGCTAACCGATGATAAATGAAGAAAATCGACTGCTATAAACTCCAATTCTCCAAATTTTGCATTATCTGGAAGGTTTTTCTTGAGCTCAGAAGCATCGCTTCGAATCTTAGTAGCAGCTACTATTGCTTTACTCTGACTCCTACACGCCATGTACACCACCCATCCGTGCATATAAAGGTGTAAACTAGTATAATAGCCGATTCCACTATTAGCTCCCGTAACAATTGCCACTTTTCTATGCTTATTTGGATCGTTATATGGTAAATTATTTGGATTAAATTCAGACATTTTAACTATTTCACGTGTGGATCGACTGAATGGTAGGAGTTAAGCTAATAATTAATTAATTAGTTAACTAGTGATATGGATAGGTACGGCTAATGTCTACATACCGAGGTGAATTGGAGGTTGTCTATCAAAGTTTATTCTAAATTTAATGTTAAAAAGTCAAATGCTATAAATCTTATACTAATACTGGCTTAGCGTCTTCAAGAACTGTAAGGAATCCACCAAGTAACAATAAACTTCCTGTAGCAAATACACTGGTTTCTCCTGGGAGTTGTTTGATAAGATGAACAGCATCTTCAATATTTCCTAACACATGTCTCTCACTAATAGAGTCTAGTTGTTCCCAAGCAGCAGCTAATTGGTTCTGAACTGTAAGGTCATCAACAGCTTGTTTAGAAGTAGTATGAGAAGTTAAATCAGCTGAATATTTGCCAGAAGACCAAGTAACATTAGTACAGAAGACAACATGGTCAAATGAAACATTACCCCTAGTTAAGATGGAATGCAGCACCTTAACCAGCGCATTAGCATCTCTATTTTGCTGATTAAATAATAGAACTCTATTAGCAATAGTTTTTCCTTGCTTTTTGTCTTCATCGACAGTACTGAGGTACCATTTAGATGCTTCAGTGATACTTTCTTTAGTATGGGCACCGTCTATATGCCAAGTGGTAGATCCGTCAGGGATAGTTTGACAACGACCGGGCCAAAAGGCCTTTTCCAAACCATTAGTAAACTCCTCGGTCAAACCTTCAGATGGATCAAAATCCTTGTTTAGTAAATCTCTGTCTTTAAGATGAGCAGCTGCAAGTGCAACGGCTAAAGATGCATTGATTCTCTGGAAATCACCAGCAAGGCCAAGCTTCAACTTAGCAACTTCGGGGTAAACAGGAACCACATCTAAATGGGTCCCTTTTTCTTTGGCCCTTTCATCCAATACTTTTAATGCGGCAGATTCTTGGCTAGTTACCGTTATAGCAGGTCTACCTGGTTTGAAGATACCAGATTTATTCCAAGCAATTTCTTCAATAGTGGTACCCAAGATATTAGTATGGTCGAGGCCAAGAGAAGATACACCAGTAGCAGATGGGTTAACGATGATGTTAGTAGAATCATATTCTCCTCCAATTCCAACTTCATAGATGGCAGTATCAACACCTTCTCTTAAGAAAATATGGAACGAGAGTAAAGTCAAAAATCTAAAGTACACAGGCTTAACACCTGGTCCCATATCAGCAAATCTATCGGTATCAGAATGAGTTGATTCGAGATGATCCCAAAGCTCAAAAAAATACTTTACGAATTTTTCTTCTACAATTGGTTCACCATTAATCCTGATTCTCTCTCTAACGGACTTCAAATGAGGCGAAGTATATAAACCAATTTTCCCAATTTGATTACTAGGTTGATATTGTAACAAAATAGATTGAACAAAGGCACTTGTAGAACCTTTTCCCTTAGTTCCAGTAACATGAATAATCTTAAGTTTGTCAAAGGCTTTGGTATCCGGGTATCCAGCTCTTCTAGCCCACTCTACCATCTGAGGAATTGCATCTTTATTTGATTTCCCGCCCGCTTTTCGAATAGCTTCAATAACAGCAAAATTGGTCTGTAAGCTATTAAGAGACTCTATTGCATCAGCATAAGTTCTAGATGACATCGCTCTTATCATTGGCCTATTAACAGTGACAAATAATAATAGTAAGGAGAATTTATCTCTAATACCTGTCACTGGTGAACATGTGAAATATTCTAATGATTCATCCTACATACGTGCCTATACCTGACCCCTACCCTTGATAAGAAGGTGATAACGCACCATCAAGCGATAATAAAAAGATAAATCATGAATAAATATGTGTATTGAATAATTGGCTATAAGCGCTTTAAAATGATATAGATTTTATGACATCATAACAATAGATAGATGTAAAAACCCATCAGTATACATGGCTTCGTAATACAAGTCTAGTAGTGGTGTCTGTAGTGTTACGATAATTCCATGAAGCAAGGGTCTTGCTAGTATACATGTCCTCCTAGATGGGAACAACCCATTTAGATGGCTATTGAGAGCTGTACCTACTGTTTGTGGAGTTCCTCCTTCTGTTAAAGGAGATACCAATGCTTGGTGTACACTATTGGATCCGGGTAGGTACAATTTTATAGGGATGCTTTTGACTGACGTCTTCGTATTCGATGGTATTAATCGGTCGTTGATGGACCAGAAAAGATTATAGTCATGGGTCTCGACTCCTTGTAATAATTTTGTTGTATCTTCTTTTGATAGATTCATTATAGCATTTGCATTTCCATTTCGAATATAGCATGATTCTTTAGCTTGATTCAGCCAATACTCTTGCCACACCCCAGGTCCTAATGAAAGTATATAATCCTTAGGATAATTTCTATTATGCAAAGTAAGTGTCCATGGAAGTTTTCCATCACCGGGTTCTAAAGGATCCAGGCCACTTAGTATATCATACGCTAGTCCAATGGGCCAATTCCTTAAAAGTTAGTTGCAGCTCGTATATGAAATTATATGAACCTTACCATTTTATAGGCACCCCTTCAAACTCAAACCACCACGAATAGCCTTGAGCTTCTTGGGGGTCATTTAAATATATCTGGAAGTATTCTAAAATAGCATTTAGATAGTTTGGTAGATATGAAGTTCTATAGCCTTGAAACTGACTGGTTAGCGATGGGAATAATACTCAACAATGTCAACACCTTACATAGTAATATTGAGGCTCTCCTGACCTTGTCTCATTACCAGCTAGAATAATCTTGAGGGGTATAGAGCCATGCCATATTAAATCTCTAGCAGACATGGCAATATTTATATATTCATGACCTTGTCCTACAAGGTGTATCAACGGAAGTGACAAACTTATTTGATACAGTAGTGAAGCGGTTTAACTGTAACTATGGTTAGTTAAAATGTACTGTACTATAGTTGACATTGATGCGGCAACCTAACATGCAGCATCACAAGTCTGACAGAAGTTCTACAAAACCCAGTGGTTTGTCATCAAATAAATATATACATACTATAAATACATAATTATAAATTAGAATTAAGCATCAATTTCCGAGTCAGATTCACTGTCTAAATATGATGGTGGAACATCAATGCCTAGCTGCTTCAGCAACACACCTCCTGGACCAGATCCACCACTGGTTAGAACACTACTTAGTAAGTTGTGAAGAGCTTCACTATGCCTAGTTTTACCGGAATCAGATGGTAAAATACCCATATCTGTAAGATTTTTAGCAACTTTCTCGATTTCCTCATCTTCGAAATCACTTGGATAATTTGTAGGGTCATCATCGTGCTTTCGTTTCGAACTAGTGTTATTTCCTGTTCGGTATTGAGCTATTTCTTCAGGGGGTAACTTCAACCCCTCTTTCAATACAAATTCAAAAAAGTCATCTTCATCAATATCAATGTCATCAAAACCATCATCTAGCGAAACATCTTTACTAAATACCCTTGATTTTCCCCTTCCAGGTTTTGAAGGGTCAGTATCCCCCTCGTCCTCTTCTGAGCTGAAATCATCTTCTTCTGAGCCAAAGAATTCATCTTTCTCAGGATCTTGCATGAACTCAGTCAGTTTTGAAATAATTTCTTCCATTGCATTCTGTTCACTATCAATTGAAGGTAGCTGAGACTCATCTACCTGCATCCACGAGTCATCATCTTCTTTTACTTTGCTCCATTGGTCTAGTACTTCATCGGAAGGAACTGCAACAGAACCTAACTTGTGGCTAATTTGTGAAATCTGTGCTTCTAGCTGTACTGAGTCTTTGAATAGTTGACTTGCCTGTGATATATCAGGATTGAATTTGGAAATACATTCCGTAAAAGGTTGATGAAGGTCATGAGCGTCGATAAAATCTTCAATCGTTGCAGGAGCTGCTTGTAGGGCTGCCATTACTGCGTAGGTAATCTTATAGCCCAAATCTTTCTTTTTGTCAAAAGAAGCATCGAACTTTTTACAACCTATAAGTAATGCATATACTCTTCGAGTAAGCTTAATAGGAGCATCAATGGTTTTTCCAAATTTTGTTTCACATGCAGCGTAATCGATGGTAGGAGATTCTTGTAAAAGATTTTGAAACACTGCATTAACAAGTAGGGGTACTATTTGAGGGTCTTCATGTAATAGACTAGCGATTTTGAGAGGTATTGAAATAACCGAAATATGCATTTCTGAAAGAGTCCAGTCCTTGAATACTTCATCATCGATTTGGAGGGAGCCTTCATACTTTTCAGGCTTTTGGCGGATATAACTCACCGAGTCTAGAAAAGTGGGTGAACTACCAGTACAAAATGTATTGGGAATTAGTTTAATAGATCCTTTGTTTATCCACACTCGGTTATCACAAATTTGCGGATCTATCCATCGTGGAAGCTTTTCGGCTGCTTCTGCTAAAATATATACTCCTTCATCATCCGACGTCTGGATAAATACAAAAGGATAAGCAAGCGATATAGTTTTCAATATTTGTAATATAGCAAATTGATCCTCTATAGCTGTTCCAACTCCTGTGATACCTATAAGACATTCTATTCCATCAATTTGGAAACTGTCTAAAAAAAACTTCTCATGATTCCACACATAATCGGATCCAACTACAGATTGAACAAGGTTGGATATATTGTCTTTGATCTGTGCCAACCGTGACAAACCAGCACTTTGGTCTTCATCAATTATGATATATTCTGTCTGTAAATTATTCCCAAAATAATTATTATAATTTAAAATCATCTCCGACGAGCATATCGAATTAATCTCTAAAACTACACCAGTATTAATTTGGTGATCTCTTCAAAGCCTTGAAAGCCTATATGTGAGGCTCAAAACTTGTGTCGCGATACAATAGTAGAAAATGCGACTATTTCTAAAGCAAGTATGTAACTAAAAATACCGCTGCAACAACCATCCCATCTAAACTCAAGATATATATCAACGTCATTACTCCAGCATTCGAGCAACTGCGGTTGTATTTATAAAAAGATTTATTATAGTGTGGAGACGCATTGTATTATATTGGTTGTTTAATGGTTTAGGCGTCAACGAAACTGATATAGAGTATCTAGCGGGATTGGAGACGAGGGCCTGTAATTTTAAAAACTGTGCATGAATTATGTATGGAACACAGCATCGAGCTAATGCTGCGAAAGCAAAGGCAAAGGTGAGTCTTGGGTCGTGAAAATATTAGAATCCCTGATACTAATGGAAATAGCTGGCAGATTCCTATAGTAAATTATTGACAGAGATCTCCAGCACTGGTGAAGCTCAAACTATAGGAAACTATTCAATTTTGCGGCTAATAGGGACTGGTGAGTGGATTAATAATAAATATGGTTTAATATCGAGTATTAATTGAAAAATAGGAAGTTTTGGTAAAGTATATTTGGCGGTTCACAAGTTTACCCATACAAAGGTGAGTCTAAAAAGTTGCAGTTTTTGGCAATCCCGTCGGGATCTAACATTTACTAAAAGGTTGTTTTGAAATCGGCCAAAAAGGATCAGCCACACCTTGTTAGAGAGATTCACCATCATAGACAGTTTAAGCATCCTCATATTGCAAAGTTATACGAAATTATAGTTACAGAGTCACTAGTATGGATGGTTTTGGAGTATTGTCCTGGTGACGAGCTATATCATTACCTAGCCAAGCATGGTAGACTCAAACAAGACCAGGTACGCAAGATCTTTTCTGAGTTAGTTGGTGCTGTTGCTTACACCCATTCCAAAGGGTGTACTCATCGAGATCTCAAATTAGAAAATGCATTGTTAGATAAACGATACCATGTAAAGCTGTGCGATTTTGGTTTCACTAGAGAGTATGAACCTAGGTCTTTGCTCGACACTGTCTGTGGAACTACTTGCTACATGGCCCCTGAGATGTTGCAACGCAAAAAATACAATGGTGAAGCTGTAGATGTTTGGTCATTAGGTGTTATCTTTTACACTTTGACATATGGTGAAATGCCATTTGAAGAGGAGTCAGAACTTGAAACCGAATATAAGGTTATTCATGATGAACCAAGGTATCCTGATGATGGAGTACCTCAAGAAGCTAAGAATCTGGCAAAACTTTTGCTTCAAAAGAATCCCGTCTTAAGGCCAAATATTAATGATATCCTCAATCATCCTTATCTAGAAGAGTATACCGCGAGTCAGAGACACATTCTGGATGCTAAAGAGCCAAAGCTTTTTTCTACAAAGGCCGAAAAAAGAGTTCTACGTAGTTTAAAAGGGGGCAACATAGATGTCAATGCTCTGGCTAAATCGGTAGCCTCTCAAAGTTGTGATTCTTTAGCTGGTCTCTGGTCTCTTGCTTTGGAGCGAGAATTGAAGTCCGAGAGACGCAAAACAACCTTAGGCTTTCACAGGCTCTCACAATCAAGTAAAATAAGTGCTTCACCTAAAACATCTTCTAGTATCCATTCTGTTAATATGCCTGGCTCAACATCTGATCTAAGGCCAACTATGTCTCCTCGTACTCCTGTTGCTTCTCCACTAGCAAGGTTTTCGTCTTCTGTACGCTCTTCTGTCGATCCAGATATTGGGGGTGATCATACCTCTACTCAGAACAAAGTCGATACAGGTGAACAAACACCAGTGCAGCAGGTCTCAGTCGAGGATCCCCCAGTATTTCAATCTCCTAGGGAACTATTAGTCAAGACATTTGATAATTCTGCTCCTGTGAGTCCTAAACATAAAGTCGACGGGAATGGAAATTCCAATGAGGGATCTATAAGCAAGGTGATGTCTGGAGTTCGGCAAAGTAGCATACAGCTGCAAAAACAACAGAATATATCAACAGATAATGCATCATCAACATTTACAACATCGCCAGTGAGGACTATATCGCCAAGCACAAAGTCAAGTAAATCTTCACTTCTAGCTAGGACCAAGACTGCTGCTTCTTCAACTTCAAGAGATATCAAGAGCTCTTTGAAAACAACCATGCTAAAACTGATATTTGTCGGAGGTTCGAAGAGGGCAAATATGGCAACAGAAAAGACATTATCACAGGCTTCTCAAGAAAGCCTTGGCACATTGGTACATATTAGTCCTCCTGATTTGGGACAAGATAAAACACTAAGTACTTCTACAGAGAGGCCCCCAGAACTTACAGACAGTCATGATGTCGATGCTAATAATACATCCATGACTGGTTCATTTAATGAGAGCAACTCAGAAGCTCGAGTGCATAACAGATATCCTAGCTCTACTAGAGCTCGGCCTGTGTCACAACTTTCTCAACTATCGAGCTTTTCACAATGGTCTCAATTCTCAATCAGCTCACAAATTTCGTCTACGCATTCCCAATTATCACAAGAGCGTACGCCACGGAGCTCATCCTCTAAACCTCGTAGACCACCGTTTGGTAGGCGGTCTACATCATCTTCCATTTCATCTATCATCTCACGACATCGGAAAAGTTCATCCAAGGCTTCTAGCAATTCAAGTGCTTCAGATATAAACTCGCCTCCAAATAGCCCCCGAAGAGTTGCATCCCCCCTTCCTGGTGAAATCTCTTATAGCAGAGGTTCACCATTTAGCCGAAGAAATAATAATCATCGTGGCAGATTTAATGAATCAGCTGTCATGGTTAGCTCTACTCCAAACAGAGTTAGGTTACCAAGAAGGAAGTCACCATTTGCTGGCTTGACCCACACCCGAATCGCTCCAAGAGTAAGAGGCAACACATCGACCAAGATCGAAGAAGGTGATGAAGAATTATATGAAGATATTGCCGATGTAGAGTCGGAAAGAGGAAGGCCTGCATAGGTACATAAGTGTTTTAATATTTCAGCATAGCAGTTTATTTAAACTGTACATATTTAGACTATTATTAATTAAATAAAGCTTATCTATTCATATCCTATTTAATGATATTGATCACATTCAAAGATTGACTAAAGTGATACCAGGAGTACCTGGGACAGCATCTTGTACAACCTTAGTAGAAGGAACTTCAACTTCAACGCCAGTAACAACATCCCGACCCTTGGTAGGCTCAGCAACATCAACAATAACTGCTTGAATCTCCTCGACCTTGGTAGCTGCAGGACTCTTCTTCAACAATTCAAGAGTATTTTTAAGGGTCTCAACTTCGTCGAAAACAAGCTTTCTGTTGAATACAGTATCAGCAGATTCGCCTTCTACAGTCAATCTAGACTTCAAGTGGTTCACAAACTTCATACCTCTCTTGACATCACCAAGCTTTCCAACAGCAGACTTGAATTCAGGAGTAAAATCCAAAGATTGCGATTCAAATGCTTGTCGGACAAGTTCAATATATTGATCTTGCCATTCAGGGAAGCCAGATGCAATGTATAAGGTAAGCTTGGAAGGAGCCTTGGTGTTGAATTCAGGTCCCTTGTTCTTCTTCTTCTTCATTAAACCACCTTCAGTTTCTCTGACTGATCTAGCAACATTTCGAACATAGTTCAAGGCAGCAGAAACAGACTTGTCAATAGGCTGGCTGGGTTCAGGGAACTTGGCGTCGTGAACAGTAGTCTTGTTGCCAAGGATTTCTCTCCAAACATATTCGGAGAAGTGGGGAGAGATAGGAGCCAACAAGAGAGCTTGAACCTCAATGTACTTGAGAACCAAGTCCTTGTGCATTCCAATACCGATGCTGGTAGTAGATTCTCTGTAGTAATCTCTAGCAGCTTGGAGATCAAAGAGACCGGACTTAAGGGCGGCCTTGTAAAAAGCACTATCATAACTGCTCTTAGTACTGGCAATGAGTTCATTCAATTCATTCTCAAAAGCCTTGTCAAAGAAATGGTCCTTAGGGCCAGTTCTGAACTCAGAGGAATCCTTAGTAGCAGCATCCATCCATTCCTTCAAGTTGAAAAGACGAAGAATAGCAGCATTAGCATTGCTTTCATCGAAGTTAGCATCTTCAAAAGTATCACCAGCATCAGCTAGGGCAATTCTAGCAGCATCAGCACCAAACTTCTTAACAATCTGTTCTAAAGTCATGAAGTTACCAGTACTCTTGGACATCTTCTCGTTATTGAGTAACAAGTGGCCATTGGCTCTAATACCTCTGGGCCATAAGTTCTCAGGGAACAATGCAGTGTGACAGTAGATGAAGAAAGTCAAGTGGTTACCAATAAGATCCTTACCAGAAACTCTAACATCAAGAGGATAAAAGTACTCGAATTCACGTCTCATTTTCTCCAATTTATCCTTAGAGATAGAGGTAGTAATATCGTCTTTTCTAGTAAAGATGTAGTCCCAGACATCATCAGTCATCTCATCAGCACTAATATTAAGTAGACCAGCCTCTTTACCATAGAAATCAGAGTGTAAAAAGTGACAGATAGTGTAGTATGCCATATAAACAGTGGAATCAGAAAGAGATTCAACAAGGTATTGAGGGTCCCAAGGAATATGAGTACCAAGACCATAAGTTCTGGACAAAGCCCAGTTGTTCAACCAACTGAGAACTTTCTCAAAACCATGCTTGGTCTCAACACTGTAAGTATTCATGTTATCCAAACACTTGGAAGCTTGTCCTCTCCAGGTCTCCTCACCGTAATCAGTGTACCATTGGTCTTGCAGGGCAACAATACACTCGTCACCACTTCTAGAAATAACCAATCCTTCCGGCTCGTTATAAATAATGATAGAACCTTCAGCCAAATAATCCTCTCTGAGCTTAGGCTTAGCGTCTTCGACTCTCATACCCTTGTATTTTCCGACAGTCATAACACCTTGGTAGTAACCTTCCTTGTAAGCAATTTCCTTAGCCTTAGCTAAAGCATCCTTGTCCTTAGGAGATTTGATCTTGAACTCCTCAACAAGAACCTTAGCAATCAAGTTACCATAGTTAGGAGTCTCAATCATAGGAACAGGGGGGAGGGAGGCCCACTCCTTTTCAATCTTGTAGTACTCAGGCTTGTTTTGTAATTCGAGACAAGTGATGTAATCATCGGGAGAATCACTAGGGGCAGAAGTGACAACACCGGTACCCTTAGTAGCAAGAATAGTATCCATAGGTAAGATTCTAATCTCGGGGTATTGGGCAGCGGGGGCCTTAACTCTACCTCCGATAAGGTCAGCACCTGAGACAGTAGCAACAGGAGCCCATTCACCTCTCTTGGGAGTGAGGCCTTGGAAGCACATGTTCTTGAAGGCACGTTCAGTACAGACAAAGTATTCATTGTTTCCAGCGTCAAATACACCATACGTGAGCTTGGGGCTAACGAAGACGGCATTTTGACCGTACATAGTTTCAGGTCTAAGAGTAGCAGCTACCAAGTAAGTAGTCTTACCTTCAAAATCGACACTAGAAAGAGTCTTTTGAGCAGCTTCAGGGAGTTCTAAAACCTTCATCTTAATACCAACATACTCTTGGGGGTTGACACCTTCACCAGTCTGTCTGTCATGGTCCATACAAGCTTGACCATCCTTAGCAGAATAAATCGTGTATCTCTTACCGAACTTGATCTTTCCAAGTTCCTTCAAAGCATTCATACTCCATCTAACAAAGGAATCGTAGTAAGGGTTGACCTCAGTGGTAATAAATGATCTTCTCCAGTCGATTCTGGTACCAAAGTTAGTACAGTCTCTTTGACATAAAGGAGGGAAGTAGTAGAGCCAGTAGTTTGCATCAGCAAACTTCTTGACCTCTTCTCTGGGGATACCGAGTTGAAGCATGATTTCAAATTGGAACTTAGCTCTACCAGTCTTAGCAGCAGCCTTGGACTTCTTAGTGGTAAACTTGGAAACATCCTCCTTAACAGCCTTGACTTCCTGCTTAGGAGCAGCCTCTTCTTGCTCATCCTCCTTGGGAGCATTCTCGAAATTCTCACCAAATTGCTCAATTTCTCTAACAAGTTTGTCAGCAGAAGCTTTGATAGGCAAACCAGTACAGTGGAAACCCAAAGGGAATAAGGCATGCTTACCAAGCATTCGTTCATAACCAGTAGCGAATTCAACTTTGGACAGGGTGAAACAATGTCCGGCGTGGAGCACACCATTCATATAAGGATAAGCCATAGTAGCCATAAATTTAGGATACTTCTTTCGGAGCTCATCAGCAGAGATTTTGGATCTGTCAAATTCAGGAGCGTCAATTTCGAAGACCTTTTCCTCGGCCCAAACCTTTTGATACTTCTTTTCTATGTCTATGAGAGCATCTCGTCTAGCAGTCTGAAAGTTAGCAATGGGCGCCTTCTACCACTCCAAATCCCATTAGGAGTATAATTTAAACTTACATTTTCCATAACCAAAGTTTTGGCCTCGGGGGCCTTGGCTGGAGCAGACATGATATCTATTGCGTTGTTTGATCAAAAGAAATTGGAAAGTTGAAATTTTCACTAGTTATAGATCGTTGACTCATGCATCGATCTCAGATATATGGCGCATACTGGAATGTGGTTAGGGTACTTACGTCTGTTACCACAATCCGAGCTGTAACTATACGGATCCCGGACATTACAAGCATATCAGGGGTAGCAGTATTATTTCAGTTCACGGTATCCAAAGCTGTGACTCCGCTAGGTAAGAATGAATAAAATAAAATAAAAATAAAAATAAAAATTACAATGATTTATCATACAAATTAATATATATATATATATATAATGCTTCATCTAAGATCTATCAAAAAGTCCATCGTCATCCTCAGAGTTGATCCCTTCACCGTCACTTGCCTCCCAGTTTGAGCCCTCTTCATCCGAGCTTTCACCATCAGATACAGCATCTGATCCAGATTCGCTATAGTCATCAATAAGTCCTTGTTGTTGTAAACTTTCCATAGTCAAGTTTTGAAGAGTCTCATTCTTGGTTTGGGTTCCAGATGCAACTTCATAAAGTCCTTCTACATAACAAGTAGTCAGCTTTGCTTTTGAATGTATGATGGCCTTCTTGCCTATAATACAGTTTTCTAGTGATACATCATCAGCAATTGTAACACCGTCAAGAACAACACATCCTGTTATTCTGCACTTCTTTCCTATCTTACAATCATTTCCAACAACAGTTCTCTTAATGTTTGTTCTTTCGTCGACGGTAGTACCAGTTCCTACGGTAGAATCAGCACCAATGGTTGCAGCACCTTTAGTAGCAGGAGGACCAGAAGGTTTTGAAGCAGCTAATTTCTTGGCACGTAGTTTCATTACATATCTGTTAGCTTCTAAATAAGCAGCCAAATTATTTGATCGAATAAACAAAGTCTCTGGGCTGTCTGACTTGGATATTAAATGCAATGCTACTTTTTCTTTTGGTTCCTTAAATCTCCATGATCTTCGGGCTAAATCTCTAACTACTTTAGCCCAACTCTTCTTAAGCTTTTCATCAGATTCTGATACAATAGATTCAAGGATATCCACAGTCTTCTTGTTGCAGAAATAGATTGATGAAGGTAAAACTTGAGTAGAAACAATGGTATTGGGGAATCTCCACAGCATGGCCATTCTGAGCTCTAATGACTTTGAATCTCGTACTCGCTCTCTGCTATAACTATCCAATAAAGTACCATTGTTGGTAGACTGTAATGGGGTATGAACTAAGTAATCAGATAAAAAGAGAGACTTGTCTACATTCTCAAGAGTGTTTTTGTAAAAGATAGCAGTTATCAAAATGTCAGTAACATTATTGTTTCTGTGAATATTAATAAAAGATCGAGGATCAACATCAGTTAAGAAATCACATGGTAGAACTACGAAATCTGAAGGGCATTTCTTCATAATGTCATAAACCGTTTGTCCAGATGAATCAACATTGTAGCCAACAACTTCAATAGACGAGGTAGTGTGCTCTTTACTGTATTCTTGTTCAATATGCTCTTTGACTTGGCTAACAGATACTTCTGGGACAGCTATATGAATTTCTAAAAGAATTGATTAGTACTTTGGTATACAAAAAAAACAGTCTGTGCAATTTAAATCATACTTTTAAATAAAGCCTTTTCACACCACTCTAATGAATAGTTAATCATAGGCCTATTGGCAATTGGAAGCAACGGCTTGAAAGTACCTGAACTTCGAACCCCAGAAAAAGGACTCAGATTTCTACCTTCTCCACATAGAATAATAGCTTGGAACTCCATATTCAGATCAAATACTTATTGTTACCAAAGCCTAAGTTGATTTCGATTTTTGTAAAGATAATTTCTGATACGCTTGAAAATCAACCGATGTATGCTAGGAGTAGGGTAACTTTTGGTGGTTAATCAAAAAGAATGCACCAGAATTACAAGGTGCTTATAATATCAGCCGTGCTTTTTCCTTTGCCTGTCGCGATCACCCGGCTTGATTTGCCCTCTGTTTGTTACATATCATCTTTGATCTCATAATAACTAAGCAATAAGTCTGTCTGTCACAGTTAATTGAAGGTTGTGATCAAGAAAAACCACCCAATTATTTCAAATAATAGTGGTATTAATTTTGGTCTTTATTGTCAATTGAATTTATTATTGTAATAATACATAATGTCAGAAGAACGAGACCCCCTTTTGGCAGCATTTGAAGCTGAAGCTGGTGAATCGAGCAAAGCTGCCACCGACGTAGATCCTGCTCGAGAGAAGGCTCTTGAAGATTTCAAGAGAAAGTTAAAAGATCATAGACAATGGGATGTTCGATTAAAAGAACTTCGATTGGGTATTCGAGATTTGGAAAAGCAATTTGAAAAGACCGAGGATGTAAGTTGTATACTATGTTTAATAAGCAGTGGCGGATGGTCTAACACAATAGGATATCAAAGCATTACAGAGTGTTGGCCAAATTATTGGTGAAGTATTGAAGCAATTAGATGATGAGAGATGTAAGTTTCTAAGTGTTTTTTTTTTTTGTTTTGTTTTGTTTTGTTTTTGTTTTATAATGGTTTTGCTAACTAAGTTAAGATATCGTCAAAGCGTCCAATGGACCTCGATATATTGTTGGTTGCAGAAACAGCATTAAGAAGGAAACTCTTAAACAAGGTGTCCGAGTCGCTTTAGATATGACTACTTTAACTATTATGAGAGTGTTGCCTAGAGAAGTTGATCCCTTGGTTTATAACATGACGACATTTGAACCAGGAAGTTTAACATTTGGCGGTATTGGTGGTTTGTCTGAACAGATCCGAGAATTAAGAGAAGTCATTGAACTTCCATTAAAGAATCCAGAATTATTCCTTAGAGTTGGTATTAAACCCCCTAAGGGTGTTCTTTTGTATGGACCTCCTGGTACTGGTAAAACTCTTTTAGCCAAGGCTGTTGCTGCTACCATTGGTGCCAACTTCATTTTCTCTCCTGCATCTGCCATTGTTGATAAGTATATTGGTGAATCGGCTCGATTGATTAGAGAAATGTTTGGCTATGCCAAGGAACATGAGCCTTGTATTATTTTCATGGATGAGGTTGATGCCATTGGTGGTAGAAGATTTAGTGAAGGTACCAGTGCTGATAGAGAAATCCAAAGAACCTTAATGGAACTTCTCAACCAGATGGATGGATTCGATTATCTAGGAAAGACTAAGATTATTATGGCTACCAATAGACCTGATACATTAGACCCTGCTTTGTTGAGAGCTGGTCGTCTTGATCGTAAGATTGAGATTCCTTTGCCTAATGAGGTTGGTAGACTTGAGATCTTCAAGATTCACAGTCAAAATGTTTCTAAACAAGGTGAATTCGATTATGAGGCATTGGTTAAGATGAGTGATGGATTCAATGGTGCTGATATTCGAAATGTAGTGACAGAAGCTGGATTTTTCGCCATTCGAGATGACAGGGATTACATTGTACAAAACGATCTTATGAAGGCTGTTCGAAAGGTTGCTGAAGCTAAGAAGCTAGAAGGTAAACTTGAATACGAAAAGCTTTAAAGGTTTCGAACGTAAATATTTATTTAATTTGTGTTCCAACTTTTTGTTTTTGTTTATGTATACGTAGATTTAATGCACTAGATTAACATTTAAAACTTGTATTCGTGGCGTAAAGTAAATCATATCGTCGTAGAAATAATAAGAGTCATAATAATTAAAAGAGAAGAAAATAATATATCATTAGGTAGCCAGAACATTTGAAATGGTAGCAAAAAATGAGTCTCTAATTTTCTTACTCTTTGTTCCTTGGGCATCATCATTGATTGATGATAAAGTAATAACTGCCGGTCCGTCTTCAATAGCTACAAAATTAAGACTGTAGGCACACTCGGGTTTAATACATGGCTTTGCAACAGACATTTTGGTGATGCTAGCAAATTTAGGCTCGCTCCAGTCGACACCCACTACACCGTAGTCACAAACCTCTAAAAGCGTTTTACATTCTTTCTTTGCTTGGGCAGCAATTCTCTTCTTGATATCTGAGTAGTTCCAAACATTCAAATATTCAACTAGGGACTGAGTGTTAGCAGCCACGTTATCAATGTGTCGGCCAAAATCTTTTGACCATTTTTCAACGTATATATTTTGTTGAACAGCATTTCTATAACCAGTTAAAGTAAACTCAGTTGCATAAGTATATTTTCCAAAAGAATTTGGAGTTATTTTTACATCATTCTTAGCCGATTTTTTAGTCAGGTATCCTCTAGCATTAATTGGCGCCCTCGCTTTAACCTCAGATTCATATATATGGCCCTTTGGTAGGAATTCAAAGATACATTGCATTAGTACTGAGTAAAGAAGATCAGATATAGATATTCCTCTATACTTTGCACTTGCTTGTAATCTTTTGACAAATAGACGGGGTAATTCAAAAATTACAGTCTGTGGAACTGACTTTGTTAAAGATCTGGGTCCTGCCCAAACAATCGGCTCGTTCTTTGACTTATTAGAAGAAAGTCCAAATATACCCTTTACACTCACAGATCTAGAAATTGGCTTTAAATCGACTATTGAGTCGACACTAGGGGGGATTGCAAAATCAGATATGTGAATTTTCGAAGTAAACAAGCCAGGGGGTTGCTTGTTGATCAACTTGATAAGCTTCTTGTGGAACATAACTCCAGATAGTTCATCCATTAAAGCAGAGTCAAAAATAAAAACTATTTCATTCTGACTGTACACATGTAATCTCCACAAAGGTAAATTAGACCTTGCATACGGCAAGGTCTCACTGTAAAGAATCGGGTTTAAAGCGTCCCTAAATTTTGCTGTTAAATCAAAGGTGACAACATTATCTAAATCAATAGACTCAAGCTTCTTGAATACTGGCTTTTTGGTGTCCAAACCAAAAATATTAACTGATAGTAAAGGTTCTGAATAGACCAGTTCTGCAAGGCATGCATAGAGTGATTCCTGAGGTATGCGGATAGAGTGGGTACAAGCAACTACCACCGATGATTGTTGATAAGCACTAACTTTTTCAGTTATACCAAGAGGCCTATCCAAGTTGTTCGTTACACTAACATTAACAGTTGAACTGGCAGAACCAGCCGAAGATACGGTCGAGTTAGAAGCTATACTTGATCTCTTTGACCACGCAGAAATTGAATTACGTGCTGAATGAGACGTAATAGGTTGCATTTTATCAATGCTGATAAGCTATAAACAAAGGGTATATAATTTCAACTTACTAACAATAGAATGAAATGTAAGTGAATAGAAAATAACCTAGAAAGTGGCAGGGTCTTGATATATATATATATAGAAACAAAAAAAAAAATAAAGAAAGAAACGTGTGACAGATTATAAGTATATTAAATTATATTAAGAAATTATATATATGATGAAGGCGCCAAATGGCTAGATAATACTAGTTTAGATCTCAAATGATAGTCGTATTCAACAGGACAAAACTAGAATAAATTGGATCCTCAATTATACTTCTCATGCAGACCCTAAGGTCAGGGCTAATGCACTGTGGCTAACCCGGTATCCTACCCTACATCAAGGTGCATAAATCTGCCCAACACGGAAAGGCCAGGAACAGAGTTCAAAGCAAAAGACTGTCAATCGTATTGAGAATCTTGTCCCGCGCAGACTGACTATCAACTATATTATCACTGGCAACTGATATAGATCCAGTGAGAACTCCACCGCGAATCGCTACAACATTAAGCTGGTAAGGGGCACTGACGGTGTTGGAGGCTTGAGTGAACCAAAGTTTGCTGATCTGTATGGAATTGTTGTTCGACGTCAAAGCAGCAGCAGCATCATTGGTTGAATCAGAAGCGGGGCTAGAAGAGTGACTCAACTGGATGGCACCCAAATTAGAGACTTCTGCAACGGTCCGTCTTTGGCCCTTACTGTTGACACCCTCCAAATATGATTTGACATTAACGTATTTAAGTAAGCCTACCAAAGATGCAGGGACTGTTGGATCACGTACTGCTGAAACAAGGGTAGAATGGAACCCTTTAGCAATCTCTTGAATGGAAAGGTCGGCGACTTCTGGCTTGAAAGTATGGTCATGAGTAAACACATAATTGCCAAAAGAATAGTCGGCAGAACTAAACTGGTTGTTACTGTCAAAATAACGTCTAGCGTTCATCGGACAGGTAAGAATAAATTCCCGATCCAGTTCTTCGTGGGGCCGCAGATGCAGGAGACTTTGCACCAGGATTGCAGCAAATAAGGAGGTCACAGACACACCATACTTACGAGCGAGCAATGCCAATTGTAAAGCCTTATCAGCATCCAGTTCAAAGAAGGTCGAGGAAGACTTGAAAGGCAAATAAGTGGGTTTACCAGTCCACAATTTGGGGCCCGTTGAAAATCCAGCTGCAGACTTTATTTCATTGAAAATCGTCTTAGCCATTAAAAGCCATGATGGTCGAGTATCATACATAGACTCTAATGTAGCAGGAATAACAAAGTTGGCACTACTGCTGCGACTAGCAGGTTCTAGCTTGAGTAAGCCATTGTTAATGGACCATGAGTGAGGATTAGTTAAACTATCTTGCTTTCTAGGCTGCATCGATCGACGTTGCAGACTTTGTAACAGTTGAGCGTGAAACTTTGGTCCGCAGTTGCCGTCAAATAGGGCATGATCAAAGCCCCAAATAATTACTTGGTGCTGTGGGATTTCAGACCCAATCACGTACAGTCGCCATGAGGGGACCGACGCGTTGTTATAATCTATTATACCCGCTTGATGCAATAGTTGTTCATTGACAACCTTGTCTAGGTCTGTTTGTTGTAGATCAAATCTAATAAGTTTGGACAAATCTATTTGTTCAAGTACCTTAGCCCGGACTTTATCTTGGCTGTCTGTAAACACGTTACAAGATAACAATTGGTTTTGAGCTATAACATCAGCTACTGCTGGGAATAGCAGTTCTTCATCTATTGGTTTAGAGCTCTTATAGGTAGCAGCTATTACTACCATTGGCATATACTTCAGAATAGCTCTATATGCCGAGTATTGTTCAAGAAGACCTATAAAAAAAATTGTTAGGCAAAGTAAATAATATTTCAAAAGCCATGACCATTACCAAATTCCTACAAAAAGAACAATAACCCTTTTGAATCTAGTTTGTGCAGTGTCTTAGATAATCGCTGGAAATACAATGGTAGGTAGATTTAAAAGGCCTAACAAGATCATCCCCTTGCGTTGATAATCGACAGTACGTTTTAATTTCGCACCCATTGTTTTCGCATTGGTCCGATCTTTTAAGTTCAAGATCTAGATTCACTCTATCCTGTATTGTACTAATAGAACTAAATTAGTTCCTAGGTGCTATAAAATGGTTGCAATATTAATTAATTTCGGTGGGTCGGCGTTGCCGCGTAGGAACCGTAATCTTGACGATTATTATAATTATTATTTTTGGTTGGCGTTTGTGTCTGACTATAAACTCACTAATTTATACATACCGAGTTCTCTTTCCATTTGAAGTATTTCCCTACGATAATAGTGGGTCAATGGGTTGAAAATAGGTTTTTTTATAATTGGCTGCTCTATAGACATTCGGCACTATATATATATTGTAGTAGCCAATTCACTCGGAGGCCAATTGTTCCTTCTGATATGGCGAAGTACCTTATAGTAGATGCTAGGGTTGTCCCAATTAGACCAGCGATCTTATCTTTTTGCTCCTATGTGAAGGCATCGGCATTAACCATCGCTGTCGGTATCTCTTTAGTGATGATAAATAAATATCGGCTGGTATAAGTATAATATAGTACAAATAATTATTAAAAGTTAAGTTACAAGGCAACATATTGCGATTTATGCTAATTATACATTTAAGGGTTAACAAACAAATAAGTTAACAGCCATTGTAATGAACTACTGAGGACTGCAGAGGACTACAATTTTAGAGGTTACCTTTTGTGTATAATAATTGGTTGACAATCGTTTAAAACAGGACATATTACTTATTATACCTGATGAATTGTGTTAAGTAGAGTATAGAATTATGAAGTGGAGAAAAGAGAATATTTAGACAAGCTAAAGCTTTTTAATAGTCTTGAGACTAAGACCTTCAGTAAGGAAGACCCCATAAGCTACAAGACTTGCCCAACCAATCAAGTTTAATAAAACACTGATACCATGAGTTCTACCGAATTGCTTGTTAAGCTTCTTCATTTCGTCACTAGCAGTGGGGTCCTTGTAGGATTTGCCTTCAATCTCCATTTGGGCATCTCTCTTTGCCTTGATTTTGTTGGAAAGAGGTCCAAGGTACAAAGTGTTAGCAGCAGAACCAACCAAAGTAGTACTAAGAGCAACAATGCTACCAGTAGCAAGAGGAACAGGAGACGTCACTAATAAGGCAGCAGAAGCAGCGGTTTGGAATGTGAAATAAGCTGGGAAAATGTGTGCTTGGAGGTTGGCAAATTGATCTAGTGGGAGAACCTTGTAGGCAACAATACCCGCATAGAATGACTGGTAAGTGGTGGAACCAAACAGAACCGAATAGAGCAAGACATGGTATGGAGCAAGGGTGCTCAATGTTGAAAAGAATCCCATTTTGGTTATATTTGGTGATAGGGTCGTTGGATACTCTCGAGTGGCCGGATGTATAAATTTAAGTCTAACAGTTATATATATGTCTAAAGTCGGTTCATAATAGTTGGGTTAGGATGATGGGATGCTGTATCTGATTGTTGAGACAGCCCTGAGTAAGTGAACAGGATTATTTATGGATTTTTTTGAATTCGTCATTGTGGGTAAATTCTAATTCTGTTCGATCTAGTAAATTTTGTTTAAGTTAGTATCTTTTAGCTCCATTTATACTTCAAAGTTCAAATAATGTTCTAAACTGTTAAAGTTACTACTGTATACATGGTGCACAATTACTAGTATGTACACAATTTAAGGAACTTGGTTAAATTAAAGTTACATACAGTTTACCAGACTCAAATTTATTAAATTAATATGCATCAGATGTTAATAACAACTTATTAGCAAGCTGGCGACCAATGGTGAATATCAATAGTGATCTCTTAAAAAAACTTTAAAAAGTGACTGTTATTATTAGCATCAAATCTATTATCTATTGAAAACTTATTAATAATTAATACAGCAGTTACAAAACGCTAATGGTTTAAAAATACAGCCTTAAACATTACATTTCTTCTAGCACTATTCTGTATTCTTAATATGCAACAGCTCATATCTATCTTTGCTATATTCTTTATAATCTTTTCTAAAATGCTTATCATGTTCCTCCGAAAGATGCTTCTTTAGTTTTGCAAAAGATCGTCCAAATTTCTGATGACACCAGGTACACTCTAACATTGCTTTTGACATTGTCAGCTCTACCTGATGAAATTTTGACTTGTCCACAATCAGACTAGGAATAGTGTCTATATCAACCAGGAAGTTTGTCGTAAATGAATTATAGTGCTTTGCATTTTTCATTTTTTCTGAATACATGTCTGTTGATATTATATGAACATGCAGGTTGTTTAAAGATGGTACTGTATGTACTCCAGCTTTAATATACTGGGCAGCTCTATCGGAATACTCTTCTTTCAAACAAGTTTTTAAATAGTCAATTGCCTTCTTTCTAAACTGGTCAACTATCGGATATAGCCTTTTGTAGATAGCCTCATCAGACAAGGCTAAAAGTGGGTGCTGTTTGGAGATAGCTTGGTCTCTAGGCAAAACTAGCCAATGAATCATAGCCTTAGGGAACTTATCACTAATAACAACAACATTTTCATCATAATATATTACTATTGATTGAGTCTCGGGTTTAGAAATGTATATCTCCAAACTATTGCGAAAGTCAAAAGGCATTGGAACTTGAATCTAGTTAGTCATAATACTAAGTGCTCATCAATTAACCTTAATCTACTTACTCTTTATTATAGATAGGGATAGTTCCAATGTGCTGGAGGATGTACATAGATCTCTAACAAGTTAATCTCTATAATCATATAAGATAAGCAGTCTTAGAAAGTTCAAACCAGAGATCATAGTAGGCTTTTGTTAGTTGTTTTTTAATTAAGGATCTCAAAAGTCATGTGCTGTTGAACTATTCTGGGCCAGGGCGCTCTGGACTCATGTCAGTTTAATGCACGATGTAGAAGATCGGACCCAGCTGAACAGGTGGGTGGTGCCTTTCCAACTGCCGATTAATCATATAATTGGCTAGCTTTGGGTTTATACTATGGAGCAAGTAAGTATAAAGGGATTTGTTTAGTCTTTTCTTCAAAAGATATAATCAAATAGCAAAAATAAAAATAAAATACAGAAAAAAAACAACAAAAAATCATAAAAAATTGGGCAAATGGCTGGTTAAATTATTATTATTATACAGTTATAGCTTCGACATTATTAATTGGAAGGGCCAGCAAAGCCGCCTGAAATGTAAAGTGTATATATTAAGGTAAATTCTCCGCTTGGATCGATTTGGCAATTGTATGACCGGCCGCACGATGCATTACCCTGAGGCTAGTGACGTGGCTTAACAATTGTATGTCGAGGTTAACCTTTATAATTTCGCGTATTTCATCTGATCGTTAAAATTCACAGACTTTTTTGACCCAATTGTTCATTAAATTTTAATTGATCAAAAAGTCTAGCTATAATGAGTGGAGGTAAGTATATTTAAGATAAAGTTTTACAGGTTTTGAGATGGAGATTTCCTGATGAGGATAGTTCTAGATCATAACAAACTATTGGTCTCGAGAAATGTTTAGGTGTCTAGTTTTGGTTCTAACATTCAAGTACGATTTCTTGATCTGGTGAAGCCATTCACCCCATTCTTGCCAGAGGTGGCAGCTCCGGAACGAAAGGTTCCTTTCAAGCAAAAGATTATGTGGACCGCTGTTACCTTGTTAATATTCTTGGTCATGAGTGAGATTCCATTATATGGTATTGTTTCATCTGATAGTAGTGATCCATTGTTATGGCTTCGAATGATGTTGGCTTCCAACAGAGGTACTTTAATGGAACTTGGTATTACTCCAATTGTTTCTTCTGGTATGGTTTTCCAATTGTTGGGTGGTACCCATTTGATTGATGTCAATATGGAGGTTAAGAGTGATCGGGAATTATTCCAAACCGCCCAAAAGTTGTTGGCTATTATATTGTCTTTGGGTCAAGCTACTGTGTATGTTTTAACCGGTATGTATGGGCCTCCTTCTAGTCTTGGAACTGGTGTTTGTTTATTATTAATCTTGCAATTGGTTTTTGCTGGGTTGGTCGTCATCTTATTGGATGAGTTGCTCCAAAAGGGTTACGGTCTTGGTAGTGGTATTTCCTTATTTATTGCTACCAATATTTGTGAGCAAGTTTTCTGGAAGGCTTTCTCTCCCAATACTATCAACAGTGGCCGTGGTTATGAGTTTGAAGGTGCTGTTGTTGCTTTGGTCCACTTATTGGCTACCAGAAAGGACAAGAAGAGAGCTCTTATCGAAGCTTTCTACAGACAAAACTTGCCTAACATCTTCCAATTGTTGACCACAATTGGTATTTTCTTGGTTGTTGTTTACTTGCAAGGTTTCAGAGTTGATATTCCTGTCAAGAGTACCAAGGCTAGAGGACCTTACGGTGTTTATCCCATCAGATTGTTCTACACCAGTAACTTGCCTATTATGTTGCAAAGTACTCTTACTAGTAACATTTTCGTTATTAGTCAAATGATCTTTTCCAGATACCCTTCCAGTTTGTTGGCAAAGATTCTTGGAACTTGGGAACCCAGAGCTGGTAGTGCTCAATTGTATGCCATTTCTGGTCTTGCTTATTACATGCAACCCCCTTTCAGCTGGCAAGAGGCTTTACTTGATCCTATCAAGACTGTCATTTATGTCACTTTTGTTTTGACTGTATGTGCTGTCTTCTCCAAGACTTGGATTGAAATTTCTGGTTCTAGTCCTCGAGATGTTGCCAAGCAATTCAAGGATCAAGGTTTAGTTGTTGCTGGTCACCGAGAATCCAGTGTCTACAAGGAATTGAAGAAGGTTATTCCTACTGCTGCTGCTTTGGGTGGTGCCACTATTGGTTTATTATCTGTTGTTAGTGACTTGTTGGGAACTCTCGGCAGTGGTACTGGTATCTTGTTGGCAGTCACTACCATCTATGGTTACTTTGAAACTGCTGCCAAGGAGAATGGTACCAAGTTCTAAATAAAAAACGATCTAGGAATTTGGATAGATCTGGTGTCAAAACATATTAAGCACCAAGATGGTGTAATGATAAGGATAATACTAAAGTGGGTATAAAATCCACTACATATAAGTTATAATAAAATGAAATGGCATATGCATAGCATGTAATAGCTAGAATAATGAAATATTATTTTGACGATAGAAAACAAGTTGGCAGATGTCATGTAGAGCAAAGAATTTGTTATATGTAAATAAGTTAAGCTCTTGGTTTGACATTTATTTATGGAGATGTATCACGCGGTAGAGGACTTCAATGAAGTAAAAACCTCAAGTGACGGTGCTATTTTCTTATCATCTAATTATTTACTATTAATGGCTTCCTGGAGTTGAATTATGCTGTTGGTAATAATTTGAAAGTTTTATCAAGTTTTGATCAAATCATTGCCTGCCAATTGACAGATCTTATACTATCGAAACATAATTATTTATATAAATTATATCAAAGCTGTTCTGATGATTGTAATTTATAATGTCTATTCATACCTATGAAGATTAAGAATATAACTGTAATGTAGCACTTGTGTATATATTCACAATCTAGATTTTAACAAATGGATTCATTAACTATTAGGAGAGTAGCTTACTGGCCTTTGCAAATAGTACTTAGCCATTTAGAAGAAAGGATTATGTAGCTCTAATCAAAGCTGCTAGAGCTTTATAGCCTTGAACTGATTTAAAAAAAAAAAAGTATTTTATGTATTAATTGTATGTGCGGGATTCCAGTTACACCAACAAACAAAACAAAGGCGCAGCTGAAGTAAGTTAAGTTATATTTATAGTATCCAAGATGTAAGCTGCATGAATTTACTAGTTCTAATTAAAAAAAAGTTACGGTAGGAATGCCCGGCAGTTGGTTGATAATCCGACATTAAAAGATTCCTTCAGTGCGGTGCAAACCTTATAAAAAATGGAGGGTAGCTAATGATAAGAACTGATAGGATATTATGTTATACAGGATTTGATCTCAGCCTCGAAGCAGTCACCGCTACAGCGTACTACAGTAAGTTAAGTTAACAAGTTCTTTCTATGTTAGCTTAACCGTATGTACACCCTCACTTTACCGTAACTTACCAGGTAACTTAGTTAACTTACAGTAGTTAACTTAACAGTTACTTCTGTTCCCTGCAATTCCAAAGTTATTTGGAAGTGGACTCGAGCGCGTTGGTTTTGTATCCTACCTGCAATTCTCGGAAATCTTCTGAAAGCGTGTTTCGATAAACGTGCTTCTGCAAGCCTGACCAGCAACTAAGATTGTTGGCATCCTGCCAAGGCGAATATTTACTCCTATAACTTTAAGGCCTAGAACTCAAATATATTAGTTACAGTTAAAGATGAAAGAAAGTCTTTTCGACTAAGGTATACAAATTGTACATATGCTTTGGTAACTTGCAAGTAAGGTTGTTCCTGTTAGTAGTAACAGTCTAAAAAAAGTGCACTCCGGCGTCCGCCAGGGATCAGCGAAGGAATGTGAAACGTAAGACATTTATTTAGTTAAAGATCAGCCGGATAAAAACAAACAATTTTGCTTTTTTCGGAGAAACTGTGATTTACAAAGCATATATCAAAAACTAAACAAGATATGACAATCAATATACAATCACTTAATCTTTTTCGATTTTATATTTATAAATTAGTTATCAGTTTTACGCCTTTTTCTACATTATGTAAATTACAGTAGCTTTTCTTAAAAGTGCACACGACTGTGGACAAGGGTTTCGAAAAGCCAAGCCGAAACTGAGATAATGTGGGCAGCAGCCCAACTAAGTTAGCAAATGTTCTTTTTCCTTCTGTCATTAAATTCCAAGTAGCTTTTACTGTGGTTGGTGTGCAGATGTTTGTAGGCGAAGGCGATGAGTAATCAAAACGAGTAATCAAAACGAGCGCACTGGTTAGGTTGGTTGATCTTCAGATCAGACAGATCCACTCGTTTAAACTGGACTAAAGTGATAGACATGCCAAATCAGTGCGATGTTAATCATGATCATTTAAAGCTCAACTTGTTAACAATATATATCTATATATACACCTGGCAGAAATATTGTCACTGTTACACTGTGAATTAAACCAAACTTCAATTAGGCAAACCTTGGGTTTTAATAGGAGATATATTGCTGGCAACCAGGGGTACAGCATTTATGCTAACTGTTATAACTTTACAGTAAGTTAAGTTAAGCTAAGTACAAACCAAATTGTAGGGCAACGCAACGCTTTGTGGCCTTTCGATTTATTCGGCCCATAGCATTTCATTAGATGTAAATACAGTTAACTGTTACAGTTAACAGTTATATGTAGTCGAATGTAATAATATATACGGGTTATTAGACTGTGAAGTGTATAGAGTAACACTGTATGGATGGGTAGCAGTTCCATATAATAATAGAGGAAAGTTTGTACGGTTATTCCCTCAATCTGGCCATGACGAAATTCGGCTATTTTTACCAAGAGGCTTAGGACCTAGTAGCAAAACACTAACCAAAGACTAAAATACAAATATGTCATTTTGCAGCTACTAGTAGTTCTGCCAATAAATAGCGCACTAAAACCACAGATTTCATTATGCTCCTCTGACGGTTAATGTTCCGAGTTGACTTTTTATTACTATAATCAGAGGAGCGATTTTTTCTATTTATGTAAGTTAGCTCTATAGGTTTTATTTTCATATTTATCATTATTGTATTGGCTAACTTAAAAAGAATTGGGCAGCTTATCTTCTACCGAATGCTATTTTCTTTCATCTTGATATAGGTTTTTCTTGTATCAGCCTAGCCGACCTTTCAGTTTCCAAGCTTGTATAGTACCTGCCACAGAGTGACTAAATTTTTTATTTATTCACGCTTGGGTTCGGTAGTTTGTATAAAATTGTGCTATGCAAGTTGAGTAGTGATGGTCTACTAGTTGTTGCATCCCTGTTACCTAGACGAACGATTCTTTTTTTTTTTTTTTTTTTTTTTTTTTTTTTTGGTGATATCAGCCCTAAAGTCGGAGGTCCAACATAGTTACTATGACCGGTTAAGGCGTGTATATTATTTTTCTAGTTGGGCTTGTATAGCCCACCACTCCTAAAACAAACAACCGTTCTAAAGGCCATTTACAGCAATGGGTCAGAAAATCACTTGGTTGTTACCATTTTGAAAAATACCTCTTAGATGTCGTATATTACTATATCCCGTTATAGCTTATAGCTCAAGACAAGAAAAAAACACTGGATCACTACTGTATTTACAGATTATGCTAATGGAAGGGGATGCGGCGGGGGTCAGGAACGATGGGTTGGTCATTTTTATGCAGATTGTAAATAATTGACATTGCTTTTTTTCAACACTGATTGCTTTTTTTTCTACTAATTTCTGTGTAACCTGCATGTAAAGTTCTAACGAAGTACGTAGTTACACAATATTTCTGTAGGTATTTCCGAATCCATCTCCCTAAATTTAAGAGATATATAAATATAGAGAAGTCGCAGTTTGTGCAGTTGATTCAAAGTTGTTCTGTTAAGCGACCGTACTATTTAATAAAAAACCTCGATAATTGACGGTCAAATTTTTGGATTTGAATCCTTGTAACATAATTTTTAAACTTGAAAACTATATCACCATAACCGAGGCATAGTATTAGTTTGGTTTCAAGTTCATTACTGCCAACTTTGCATTTCTCCCGATAAAATCTTCGAATTCACCATACTTTGCATTTCTCATCTTATTTTGATCGCTTCTATTATTTATTACAATTATTATTGTTTACAACATGAAGTTTTCTGTATCTTTTACCTTGGCATTATTGACTCTGTTCATTTCTACAGTATTTGCTGAAATTGACTATTTGACTTCTACCAGTTCTTCTACTGTATCTTCCAGTTCAACTACTACTACACAATCTGCTACTTTAGTTTGGGTGACTGGTACTGTAGGCGGCGCTTTAACCACATATGAAGTTACTTATTCTCAAAGTTTCCAAGTATTTTACACTGCTGTTTCTGTTCCAAAGTCTGGTTCTATTGGCTTGTTAACGGCATCTGATAGTAGTTTGTTAGGAATTGTTCGACCCACTACTTACACTACTATTTATTAAACATTTAGTTGATCTAGCGCTATTATTTATTTCTCAAAAATCCTTGCATATATTCATACTAGTAATACTAATATTGAACATTTATTTTCCTAGATTTAATATTTTTTTTTTTTTGCTCTCAGGCAATTGACTTAATAGCCTAGAAACTTAAATCTTCTTTCCTCATTGTTGTCCGGATTCCATAGATGCTATCAACCCGATTACTATCAATAGTATTATATTACAGTAAAGATACTGTATTACCATATTTCGTATTATGTTATTCATATCACCAACCCTCCGTCTGTCGTTAACTACTGTAGGTTCCAGTTTGGTATGACATAGGCGATCTTCCTCGTATCGATTCTATAATTAGACCCTTCTTGAGTCGAATCCCTCGTCTGATCCGCTCCCACACCCTATAAAAACTTACTACACTTGCCGAACATATCACTCCAGTTATTATCTCGTTTTTAAACCCAATTGAATCTAATAAAATAATATCAATAAAATTATAATAAATAAATACATATTTTGTTTCAGTCCGATTCCCTTGAACTCTATGATCTCAAAGGGGTTTCCCAATTAGGACACTTGCGCTGTTCCTAGCCCCGATAATCTATTATATACGTATGTACCAACTCTAAATTTACTATATTACCTTTGGCTCCATTCGGCTTAGCTTGTTTTCCCAAGTGCAGGTCAAAATATATCAATTCATAATCTTGGCTCTTAGTGATAATAATCCTCAATAATACAGTAGCATTGGTTGCAATAGTCAGATTTACCGATTTCACATATCTATAAAAGTCAAATCTTAAGATAGGAGATACACTTGGCGAGCCTCGTTTACTGATCCAATCCAGTTGACAAAACTGCTAAACAGCATGCGGTAGTCTTCCAAAGGTTTGAGATGATTGCCATCGTGAAGAGATAAAATAAACGTGCAAATAAGCCGAACCGAATTGGTACCTGGAAATTGTAGATTATACATGACAAACTCGTAGACAAGCAGTCGTACTTCGTCCTCTGTCCACACCAAGCCACCAACTATAACCATATGAATGAAGTCAACCGTCTTATTAGTCGCTTTCACGCGCGTCAACTGCCTTAATACATCCCCTCGTTCATTTGTATTTAAGTTTGGACTTGCAAGGAGTCTCTGGATCACTTCGGCACTAACCTCATTGAATGGCTCCAAAGGGATATGCAGCTCTTTTAAGCTTTTTTGGCTAATTACTTTCTCAACAAGTGCATTTAACTTTGTCTTAAAAGTGGGTTCATCTGACAGATACTGATTATTTTGAAAAAGAGTTTCCAGCTGCTGCAAAGCTGGGATTGGGTCAATATTAGACAATGCTTCATCGACCGCTGACTCTGGTATCCATTGGTCAATGAGGCTTTGCCTCAACGATTTTATATTCAATTGACTTATGACATTTGCACTTCCATATTTTGAAAACTCTGTATCCTCTTTAAAACTAATATCCTCGCCTAACAGTACGAGGTATAGTAATCCTTTTAACCTTTTTAAATTTGTTTGTGAGTACAAATCCAAACGGTTATACAATTGAATGAAATGCACTAGGAAAGGATTCAGGCTGAGATCAACATGTCCATTCGATACACTATGAAAAAGTTTAAACAAAATATATTCCCCCACTTGTATTGAGTTGATAGTAGCACTTGACCAGTTGGTCACATCTTCTTGGATAAGAACAGTTATTCCCTGGTACACCTGATAAGCACTTTGGAAAATGTCTATATCAGCTTTCCTTATTCTAGAAATATAAGACTCAGCTTCTGAAAACCGACGAACATGATCTAAGTGCCCCAGAGCATCTAATGAAGCCTGGTTCATCAAGAATGCTAATGTAAGGTTGAATGTTAGTATGGTGGACTTTCAACTTGGTACAGTATATGGGCAAGGGGCAAATCTCTCATTATGGTGTATCTGGCTAAATAACCTGTCTAAATTTCATTCATATTATAGAACTGGTGATTAATAATTCTATATTAAAACTCAACACTTTAGAGTACTTTACATTTAATACTAAGTATTGAAAATATTAATAGATAACAGCAAATGTAGTGGATGAATTCTATGAAATTAACGCAGTAGAACTAATGACACATATAACTACAGCAATGACAACGACCTTTAACGTCGAAACTTTTTACTAGTATATTCTGAGAATCGAAAAATACATAGACATTAATTTTTTTCCCAAGTATCCTTTACTTAGATAATTTAAGAGGAAGGAGAGGGGTTAGACTTTCTCTTACCGTTGGTAAGGGTGACGTTAACGAATCGTCCTAAATGTTAGTCCATCATTCACTACAACAGGGTCAAAATATTATAAACTTACGGGTGTAGAGAATTCTCTTCTTTGCACGTCCCTTAGGAACCTTCTTCTTTTCTTGCTTTTCGACCTTAGGAGTCATAGCCTTAACTCTACCGGCACGAGCGAGAGATCCGTGAACTTTTCCCTATTATGTTAGAATCTATCATTTAATAACTCGAGCGCGTCTGCTCTACGTCAAATAATCAAAACACAAGTGAATATATCCGTCCTTCTATCTATATACATTGTTATCAGTCGGATTTTATTCCCAATCGTTGTTGTTAATTTGTTTTGTGGCTACACAATTTTCGGTTGATCATCAAGTTTTGAACAATAATTTCAGTCGGATTTTCATAAAAATAACATTAGATAGTATATTCAGACATTCTCTTTGTTTTAAATATCGAACTTTGAGCATTTCACACTACTTCTTTGTAAATCCTGACATACCATTTTGAATGATAATTAATTTGTCGTATGGAATTGAAAGAATGAACAACAGTTTGTAATTGAGTACCTACCTCCCACTCAGTGTGACCGGTTAGGGTAATTTGAGTGGTTTGTGACTTGTTTTATCCCAAATAGGAATGTATCCGTGGATGCTTTTGCTAACAGCATTCCTTAAAACTAGGGTAACTAATTAGTCTTCTATAATAGAATACAATGTATAGAATGTTAGTATAGAGGTTTGATTGAAACTGAGCATTAACTGCATAATATCTACTAGTTTACAAAAAGATAGGAGCTCTTATCTGACTATTTAGATGGATTGCAGGTACTCCGCAATTTTCAAAATTGTTTTTATTCTATTTTCCAAACATAAATTTGTTTAAAATATAAATATAATAATAATAATAATAATAATAATAATAATAATAATAATAATAATTATAATAATAATAATAATAATAATAATAATGTAGATATGGAAGGTTTTTTTTTTTTTTAATTCTGCAGATATATCAAAGTTTATTATAAAGGGTCAAAACAAAATGCTTAATAAATAGTACGATTCAAGAGTTGAACCGTAAAAGTATGCCTAAAGTTATAGATACAAGCTTAAGTGTTAGGTAACTCTCTTAACAATGTTAAAAATAATCAAAATACTTACAGCACCTGTAATGGCAAATGTTAACAGAACAATTAGCCTACTGGCTGGAAACTCGTCAGTAAGTAGCCAATGTTGAACAGAAAAGTATCGGATAGCTCCAAATAAGGTGATAACAATTCCTGTACTAATGAATAAGGCTCCTAAAATGGAGCTAATGTACACAAGACTATCATGAAAATCAGGCTCTTTAGTAGAAGTTAATCGAAACAATTGCGTTAGAGCAACACCAATACTAGCAAATGTCAAGCTAGTTCTTAACCAAGCCAAAAATGTTCTTTCATTAGCCAACTGTTTTACGGGTTAGTTTGTACATCACAAAAATAAAATAAAACTAATATAATCATACGTGATCTCTAGCCACTGAACCAGTATTAGCTAATCTTAAGGAGATAATTGATTGCCAGAAACTCAACTCATTGTCATGCTGTACATCACTATGAGTATCGTCCTGAAGAGGAGAAACGTGTCGGCTTCTTGACAAAGATCCTACTGGCGACATGGGTTTATCAACAGACTGAAGTTGCCGCTCTGTATTTTCAGGCATTATATTACAGGAAACCAAGTTTACTTATATTTGACTTTACTATCACACTATTGTAGTCAAAGACTCATATCATAAGCAACCAAAACCAATGTATTCCACGTGACATGGTGTGGTTTAGAATCCTCGATCAATCGCTCCATCACTCTAAGTTAACTATCAACACTCATGCACTCAGTTGTAACAGTTAACTCCACATGAGAAGTTCATAATGATGTGTGAATAATATATTACCAACATCATACAGTTTCATTATCTTGTTTATATGGTTTCTATTTTGTAATTGGTGTTTTTTAGTGGCTATTAAGTTGATTATAAACCTTGCTGAGCCTTCTAGATGAGGAGCTATGCACTTAAAGTTACACGATGTGATAATATCAATGCAAGCGATGCTTACCAGAGTTCAAATTTCGGATTGATATATATTTATTATCTATCAAGTATTAATGAGTAAATCTGTTCTTAGAGATATCACTATGTAATAAGGCGGAACTCCGTACACTGTAGTGAACCATTTTCTGAATTAGGAACTCCCATGAATTAGCTCCAGCTACATTCGAGAAGAAACTGGTTAAAGCAACAAATATTGATTTCAAATCAATTAGATTCTGGCCTAAGTTATTATTTCATATATATAAACCTTTTATGAAAATAGAAAAATTGGTGCCGAATATAAGCATATCTCTAGTCCATTAAATTCTATTGCCCCGAAACTCCCTATAGACATAACAATCAAGATCGATAAAATCTCAAAGTATGGCGTCTACTATCCAAAGTGGAGTAATTAACAAGTTTGAAGAGGCCACTTTTAATAGTATCAATGCTAAAATCCTTCCTCCCCCTAGGCCCCCTTTTACTGTTTTAGACATGACTATTATGCCAGGAGGTGGTGATCCAGCTCATATCTTCTTTGATAAAGATAAATTATTCCTCGTTATTTCAGGCAAGATTAAATATCAAGTTGGAGAATAGAAAGTCACTGTTAAACCAGGATTTCGGGTAATAGCTCCTAAAGGTTCTATTCATGGCTTGAATAATATTGGATCTACTCCAGGAAGAGATATTTTAGTATCTACGCCAAAGAATAATCATGAAGAATATTTCAGAGCAATAAACACAAGTACCTGAACCTGCTTCTGAACATCTTGACAAAGTTGTTTTTTGCTAGTGCTGCCAATGGACAGCTAATTGTTGGTCATCTTCCTTGATTATACCGCTTAATTTTAATCAATAGTATTTTTTCTTAACTAATATGATATAGTATTAAATGTAACTTAATCATTCATCAAAATCCATATTTCACTCGCTTCAAAGTTAAATAATATTATTGATTTTCATAATTAGACACCAGTAGAATAGTATACGTATCAGTATATAAATGTTGCTAGGATATATTAGTTAATAATATATATATATAGGATTTCAAATAAATCATTTAAAGTATTAATAATTTTTTTAAATAGTATACAGGAGAATAATCCCTAATAATATGTTGTATATAGCACAAAATGGGGGATAATACCAAGGAGGGGAAACGAGACTATTAGAATCCGAGTCAACAAGTTTATAATGAAACCAGTCATGCGAAGAAAATAACCCAAAGGTATGATCCGACGATCATTCCAGATACTATACATAGACAGGCCAAAGAAACCAATAGCAATAGCACCTTCTAATAGTATCTGTCTAACAGAATTCTTTAGGAGCGCAAATCCTACATATATCGCAGTAATAAAAGATAACAATGTAGCAGATATATCAGGAGCCTTCTCCGGTCCTGCAATGCTGAGTGAGGATCGGCCAGGTTGCAACAGTAAGTCCTAAACTGATGATATGGGGTAGAAAAGTCATATTCGAAGTTGAAAGATTCCGAATCAAGTGTATCTCAAAAACTTTGGTCAGAGTATAACTATTCATAACAAAATTTGACACCCTATATATATATATATATATATTATAGGGGAAAAAGTAAGTTTTTATTCAAAGCGGAGTTCAGAAAGGTGCTATGAGCATCGTCGACCTAATCCAATTTTCACATACTTTCTAGTCTGCAAAGATTACCACATCTGGTTCTGGCAACCCTGGAACAATATCAAACCGATAAAAACATAGTTTTTTTTTTATATGAGAATCCTTTTAGCAATTCACACGTATATAAACTTCTATTTAATAGGATTATATTTGCACAATGACTAATCACATGGAACTCCGGAAATCAATAGTTTATGACGTTAAAGCCGATGGAACTCCGCAAAATTGTCACTGTAACTGCAACTTGTACTTTGATTTGTTATCTTAGCGTTACATTTTGTAACTCCGATATAGAAAAAATTGAATTATATATATGAAGTGATAAGTTCAAGAAGCAAAGCTTGCATTCCTTGCGCAAAAGGAAAACGAAACTGTGACTTTTTGGTTACCCTATATGTTCGACACGTAAAGCTAGATCAGATAATTGTTCTTACACACTCAATAGTGGAAATCCTAATATCTATTCAGTATATCAGAGTGAAAGTTTGATTCCGAATCTATGTGATATTCATATATATGCCATGAGAACTTAGATCTGAATACTGAGCTCTTCACTGATGTCAAGAGGTGCTAATCCAACATGTTATCTCTATTTGAACCAACATGACAAGCATTTTGGAATGCGCATCAAGGACTCAGATTATTATCATATCTTGTTTGAAAATCGATTTCGAAGCTATTTTAAATTGTTTCGAAATAAACTAAATACTTTTTTTTATTCATCCTCAGCTCCATCCTAACTTGCCCCGACCACTTCTACTAGCACTAAGCTTAAGTAAGACTTATGAAAGCATACATGTTGGTAATCAGTAAGAATCTTATAGAGCCATTGATGTATTAGCTGACAATCGAATCAATATGAAAATGGCATCTATGAAAGAAGTATTAAGTCTTTTACAAGCACTGATCTTTATGTTTTCTATTAGAATTTATGGCACTAATACTCCATAATGATTTTTAGCTGAATCATCGATGGACATATTTCTCCAGTTCATTGATGAATTGGTAGGATATTCTACAGAGCTTTCAAATCCGAAATCCAACACTTATATAGAATGGATAGTGCATGAAAGTTGCCATAGGACAATAGTCACAGCTACACTTCTATACCAATGCTACTACATTTTTAATTGTGAAAACAAAAAAAAGATAAGATATTAACTTGGATATAAATTTTACAATATCTGAAAAAGTTTGGGGAAGCCTGAACGAGGAGCTGCATGCCAGCGCTGTTATACAAGATTAAGAACACGGAAGATCTAATAATAAAAGCTATACTTGAAGTGTAAAAGAAGTTTGGTACACATGTGAGATCTATAATAGACAACTAGCAGTAAGCTGGGTCTGCCTACCTCAGTGTTAAAGATTTCTGCAGGAGAAGTCCTCACCACACGAACAATATTTATCGAAGCACAAGATTAAGCAACATTAAATGAAGAATCTATTTTATTATATGTAACAATTAATTAAATTTAAATTATATTTGGGTTTTTACTTTACCATTAGTATGTATATTGTACATTACTTTTGTCCTTATTTTTGGCTGATTACCCGGCGGAGACATAGGGCTTAAAATAATTACAGATCCATCGAAAGTGTCTTTATTATAATCATTAACAATGTCTGGTAGACAAGGTGGAAAGCTCAAGCGTAAGTATTAGTGGATTAAGCCATTCATTGGGGATTAGATCTAATTTAATAGCTTTAAAGGCCCCTAAGAAGAAGGGACCTGAGTTCGAAGATGACGAGGATAAGGCCTACAAGGCCAAGCAAAGAGCCGATGCTCAAGCTATGAAGGAAATGGCAGCTAAGGCCTCTAAGGGTGGTCCTTTAGTTGGTGGTGGTATTAAGAAGTGAGTGTTTGTTTATAAAGGCTAAAATCTATTTGATATATGGTTTTCTAACAATAGGTCTGGAAAGAAATAGACAATTAATATCTACGGATAATAGACTTTTTGGTACAAACATAAAACATGAGAGTAAAACTATAATAATACACAAACTTATCATAAAAAACAAATACTAAATCCACTTGGAACTCTTTATCCAAAAGAGCTGTTACAAATATAAAATATAAAATAAAAAGAACGAAAAAAAAAAATAAAAATAAAAATAAAAATAAAAATAAAAATAAAAGAAGAGATCGTAAATCGTTAATCGTATCAAAAGAATCATCATATCACACCTAAAACCAGACATAAGGAGAATGGTATACCTCATTTATATGAGCAAGGCTTGGAGCATGCAAATTTGTTGTAGAACTACTAGCGGAATCTAAACCAACCGATTGAGGAAGAGTTGCAATTTCAATAAGAGTAGAAATAAGCTCTGTTCTGTCGGATCCTCCAGGTATATCAGCCAATAGGCCTAGGGACGACAAGTGAATATGCAAAGCCTGCTCACTCTCAGAATAAGTGGGAAGCTGGTTATCACCATACCACCATTCATCCTGGATTTCTTGACCATCTTCACTATCACTAGCTATAATTTGGTTATCAATAGGAGGAACATACCTTGGTGGTAGACATTGACGTACCATATGCTCAAATCGAATATTCTTAATGAGCCTCAAAAAAGATTCACAACGAATCTTGGTGGAAAAAGGAATAGTAGCCACACTGTTATTTAAATAGCAAACAAAAAACCAGATTCGTTCAGTAGACTCAATAGCCTTGATACCTTTAAGAGCGGATATATCAAGGCTATAACCATCTACAGATTCGGATTTTGGAATGAAGATGATTCGCTCTGAAGTAATATACACTGTACCCACAGTTGAACCATTTGAAAGCTCGCTATGCAAATTCTCACATAAAATAGAGTTGTTTTGATATTGATGCTCTAAAGCTCCAACGCATTTCTTGCATTTGACTCGTTGCTGGTGTAATTTCCAATTCGAAACTCGGAAGCTACTTTTTCTTCTTAAAAACTTTGATAGAAGTACTTCATTAGGCAATAAAATGGGGTCGGTAGAACCACCTTTAGGGATAGGAGGACAATATACGGAATTTGTATTCTGTTGATGATATTTTGAGTTGATCTGATTTAAATCTTCATTACTTTTGACAAACTCGTCATCCCCAGATTGATAACCATCACAAGTACAATCAGTGGTTGCTTTATCGTTCTGACCAGTGCTGGTACTAAAGCGCCGTAATTTAACGGGGGTGGAAGCAGACTTGGATCCTCGGCGTAAAATCGAGCTAATCATTTGACTAATCCAATAAATAGAATAAAAAATAATAAAAGGAACAATATATACAACAAAAAGTCTTGTACAAACCACTTATATAAATAGTAAGAAGGAAAGAAAAGATCAACAATGGCCAGAGGTTTGGAAGATCTGCCTGTGGAATGTTATCAGGCACTTGTTAACCACCAAGAGGTTGCACCAGACAGGCTTGATCTAGTCTGCTGAAATGCGTCACAAACCAATTAGCCCCACTAGGTTGGATTTATATATCTGGGTTAACCACCTAAACCTAATCAATAACTGTTAATTATCTGCTGGGGTGCGCTCTTTAATTAATATCACAAGGAAGATGCGCCCTATATCGGCTGCACAATGGATAATATAAATGAATGGTAGTTTGATTTTGGTGGCTCTAAGGAGTAGTGCGGGCCAGCTTAAAACGGATCTAGAGCAGGTTTAAACGAGGAGTCAATTTTAAAATCACTAAGCCTTGTAATAATTTTTCGTTTTTTGTTCTGTAAAATAGAAGAAATATATTCTTTAAAAAAATTTTTTTTTAATATAGTAACTTTATCTTTTATTTATATATATTATATATTATGAAGACCCTTGAAAAAGTCCGGCAACGGAGAGAATCCATGGGCTGGTTCCTGCCCGGTCTAATAATAATATTACATGCGAGCGCGGGCCATATGTTAACCTTTGCTAATTAGTTAACTTAGCTGTGTGGGAACTTAACCTAAAACGCAAAGTTAATAATGTAAGTTACATAGAGGCAGCTGCTTGTGGTAAAGGTTTTGAAATTCTCATATTTACACCTGATACTATTTACAGCTATATACTGCTACATATAGTAACTTAACCAGTTAATTAAGTTGACCATTCAAGATGTTACAAACCGCATAAGTAGATCCCAACTTTATAGGCCAGCTTTTAAAGCTGCCTTGAAGATGATGTGCAATCAATCTATTAACTATTATACTGAGATATCGATGATATTCATAGATTCGACCTATTGTTATGTACATGTATGTATAACAATGAATGTCGAGCGATCATTAAGTCGATCAATCTATAAAAAACCTTTTTTTTTATATGAAACAATAAAAGTAAACGGTTTTGTGGCAGTAATTTCTCTGCTACAGACTTACCAAGTTATAATTTACTTGTGAATGTGACATTAGTTAGCACGTTTAGTGCGACTTTTTAATACGACTTATTACAGCCTATTTAGGTTGTTTAACAGCTTATAGCAGTGTGAGACATGGTTGACACATTAATGCTTTGTAAAATACTGACAAACACCTTGTAAATTTTAGCTACTAAAAGTGTTATTAGTTTGAATTATTACTGAACTTCTTTTGGTTAACAGCTGATACTTGACAAAACCAGTATAGCCTACTAAGGCTAAGCTGTACAAATATGGGCAATTTATATGGCCTCCACTTTATGCACCAAAAGTAGTCATGTTGATATTCACCTGCATATGATAAGGCAATGGTGTCTCAAAATGCGTAAATTGTGACATAATAGAGTATATACGAAATATCATCGCTATATGAGAAGTTTTATATTAATCCATTACTGTTAAAATATATAAACAATAAGCTATTTTTGTTGTAAGATGTTTCAGTTTGATAATTATTATTTTACTAATCCTCAAAAAGATGTTACAAGTATCATTATTGAATCGCTTACAGTGAGGCTTCTGTGGATGTGAGTTGACTACTGTAAACTACAGTAGATCAAATTGGTAGCAATTAATAAATATTATCAAACATCATCACACGTTCCGAATTTTAATTATTCAATATAATTTCAGTACTTAAACCAATAAATTACCCTCATCTACTATATTACATCACATCATTAGACCCTAATCTATACTTTTATATATCGGCACAGCCCATAGTACCAACTTTTTTGTACAAGCAATCACATCATGAATCGCATAATGCGTTGTTGTTAATAATTAAAAATTAATATTCATTTTAGCTTTTTTTTTTTTTTTTTTTTTCATTGAGAACGTTTCTTTCTCTTTTGAGGATTTACTCCATTATGTTCCACATGGTGAATATGATCATACCAATAGGAAGGGATTCGGGTGACAAATGTACAATACTCAACAGGGCATGAGAAATAACCAGTGTCATTTCGTTTACTGGTCAAAACAGTTCCAACTTCGTATTCTTTGAAATTCTTGGCAGTTACCTGGCATGAGATAGTAGAAAAATGTTTGTTATTTTTATGGGTTTGACGATCGGCAATGGATCGGAATAGTTCCCCACACTTTCGACATTTGTAAGTTTGTACCCGATGTTCAACTTTTTGATGTTGACGAAGTTCAGTGGTATTAGGAAATCTATCTCCACATTGTAAACACTCATATTCATGAGCCATAATATCTTCTTCATCATTATTGATGGTATCAACCTGTCCAGATCCATACTCAGAACTAGGATGAACTGAAGCACGCATTGATGGTCTTCTAGCGGGTACACGGATATAATCAGCATGATGAACATCTCCATTATAAATATTATCTCGAATTATCTGGGTGGTTTGTTGTTGAAGTGCTGGTGAGATTCGAGTAGCTTGAGGACCATTAACCTTGGGCTTATAATTACTCATTTCATTAGGACTTTTTGTATCTGATTTCAAATCCTCTATTGATATTGAGCTTGATCTTGTATTTGAAGTTTCAGAAAATTCGGGGCTATTTAAGCTATTTTCTGTTTTGGTTGCCGATACTGTGATTCTCTCAGTATGAGCAGATCGAACGTGCAGCTCATAAAGCTGAGAACTTGGAAAATCCTGCCCACATCCTTTTACTCGGCATATTATAGCCTGATTCTGACTTGATCTCGAGGTATCATTCCCATGGATATTAACAGTAGCTGTTGATACACTGGCTGCCATGTTGACTAAGATTGGTCGTAAATATGCCGACGATTTGGCCGATATCTGTACCTATCCGAGCTTTAAAACTTGTACAACTTTAAAATCTGGGAAAATAAATATTTTATCTCGAAGTAGAGAGAGAAAAATATATCAAGCTGATAACGAATATATTTTCCTCGTTTTTGTCGACTTTTTCAAAGTTTTGTTGTTATAAAGTGAAAATTTAGTGTAACTGCAAAAACGAAAAAAAAAACAAAAAACAAAAAAAAAAAAAAAAAAAAAAAAAAAAAAATTTAACAGATA
>JAJMBN010000131.1:0-45957 GCA_030572735.1 Sugiyamaella mastotermitis
TCTAATAAGAATTAACGATTTAAATCTTAAGCCAATGTCCTTTATATAGGCAACGCTCCTATTAATTTACGTTAGAGACAAGCTCAGACAGTGTTGGCAATGGTTCAGATAGCTTTGCTTGTTGATAGATTATTAAATTGCCTTTAAATTTAGTATTGGGTCTTGCAAGTTGATTCCTCCATTTTTGGGCGCACCGGTATGTGAAGAAGAACAAAGCCATATAACTCTAACACTGTTAGCAGGTGAAGGCCTAGCAGTCTGGATAAGTGAGGAATCTAAAAGCTTTTAAATAGGGGCCATGATGATTGACTACTAAGTTTAGTTAATATCCCTGTTTGGTCTTTTATTCATCAGGTGGAAGCAAAACACCAGCATTATCCAAGTCTAGAAATTTCTGAACATCAGGTTTAATAGTATCCAAGTCTGAAAAGTCTACAGCAAAGAATCAACTATATCCTTGAATCGGCTACTGATACATATATATCACTCTAGTATCAACTAATTTGAAAGCAATACGTATATCTCTGAATCGCAATTGTACCAAGATTAGACATATTCTTATAAATCAGTTCATCATGTGTGCATGTATTCAGTACAGGGGCTATTACTATAACGTTATAGACAAAATCAATTGTTGAACTCATCCTGAAAATATTACAATACGTATTGAGACTATGTAAAATTTTCAGTGGAATGGGGAGTCTACAGAGTATAGTCCATTATCTATGGATAATAAACTCTATTCTATAACCTCCACTCTGCTATTCAAGGACACACGTTTCATCGAAGAGTCAAACTAAGACAGCGGGAGAGTATGTCTTGCAGATCTAATGAAAGGTAGTTAACTATCTGTTGTTGTAATAAGCACCTGATATGAAAGTCATGAAGACAAAAAACAAGGAAAAATTCCAAGTAAAAAACCCTTCTATAGAAGCCCAGGTGCGAAAACCAATAGGCATAAAACAAAGGTGTGAAAACCAAGGTTTTGATCACCGCTTCTATTATGGTGGAATATCGATGACAAAGAATGCTGTGACAGTAAATGACTAAATCTAAGCTGAGATAGAGGAGGTGATTAAAGTTAGATCCACATGCTATTTCCCTATTGCAGTGTAATGAGTCGATCTAGCCCCACTATGACCTAAAATTCAAGCCATCCCGTGACAGAATATCTAACTTTCTCTTATAAACCAGCCAAATAATATTTTTGTATAGTTAAAACAATAGTATTGTATAGACAAAGTTGAAGAAATAGAAGAGATTCCGGGAGGCGATTTGTATGTTTTCCAGGAATCACCCCTGGATTATGCGGAGACCCTTAACCGATTTAGAGCTTGTAGGGAATTATGCGGGCATGAAAGAGAGTTTCAGAGAGACGGTTGCGTGAACTTAAATTATGGCAAAAGATTATATACCCAAAAATAATTGTTGAACTAGCTAAAGATTTTCTGCTACAAATTATGATGTTAAAAATAATGGTTGCAAATAATGGTTAGTTAGTACTTTTAAAGGGGAACTAGGTTAACTGTTGCAGGCTTTTCAGGATGTTTGTTTTCAGAGCTATAAGCTTCAAAAATTAGATGAGCTTAATTGATTAACTACATTTGAATAGTTAGCTGAAATACTTTTATCTCACATTTAATGCCAATATCATTAAAAGCAATTTTGGAAATTCTCGTTTAGATATGAAATAAAAGAATTTTTTATTATGGTACTGGACTTCTATTTTACAACATCTGAGAAGCAGACGGCTTGTAATAGATTAACTGAGATTAAGATAGTTGATACACAGCATAGAGAATATATCCTGCATTGATATCTGCCATATCACTGTTCTTATTTTTCTCTGTAACATACAGATCTTGTCAACAGTTTTTTTTTTTTATATTTTCTCATTGTGACTGTTAATATACATTTGAACTTTCGATCCGAGTAAATCAAGTTACTGTAATGCAGCACGGCCCCGATCTACTCATCTAGATTCTATGAATAATTTCCAATAGACCAAATAATAATAATCATAAAATGTTTCATGATATGGAAGTCTAGAATATATGGGTAGATCACATGGGAGATGTGAACTTTGAATAATATTCCGTATATGTGAATAAGATAAAACTACTGGCTGGGAGCCATACAGAAATGGATTTGAGTGAACAAGAAAATCTTCAAATACAAGAAAAGTATCTAAATTATATATAATATTCGAATATATATATATATATATATTTATATATAACTGAAACATGTAAATTTGATTCTACCAAAAATGTATCGTTGTATACAGATTCACGAAAATCGATAGAAATACAGACATAAACCCGGATCCTGAACTACTACATAACTATTATTCCATTAACTATTAGCATCCCTTTACCTAGCACAAACTTTATGGGGTAGAATAAGTATTATTGGCAACTATTATTATTGAAGACATTTTCAGGTTTTAATATTATTTAATTGTTCATTTCTTCTCCCATCTTATTTCATCATAGGTCATACAGCTATTATCTACAGTATATTATGATTGCGCTGATTATATTTAATTTTCTATACCGATTTGACGGTGGAGCAAGATATTTGATTGCCCCCAAAGTTAAAAAACATTTCAACTACTTTACTATACATATGATGTATTTTATTGCTCTTATTGCTCCGGGCTTTAAATTCCTTAAAAATGCCTTGGCTTCAATTAATCCAATTAATCGTTGGTTTTATTATCTATTTCTCGCTATTCTTTTTTGTTGTCTTCTTTACGAATATGCTTACGCAATAACTTACAGACCCTCTATGAAATATACTGCTTACTGGATATATACAACACACAAGTGGCTATTCTGCGTTCTCTTTTCCGGACCTACTTTATATTCCTATTCAGTCGATATTCTCGTCTGTTTAATCGTCTGCTATTATTTGTATCCCTATGCCGTTGCTCCTATAGCTAAGAAATGCTCCTATAGCTAAGAAATTGATTACGTGTTTAAGAAACCGCGTCAAGGCTGACTTAGAAAGTATAATGGAAATATCTGATCTTGAAATCAACAGACCAATACCCATCAGTCTGTAAAAGGACTTTGAAATACTTCCAATATTTCTAATATTTTCTTAAATTATGCCTATATATAATTTGCCACCTGTTCTTCAAGCCAGTTCCAAATCTTTTCACCATTAGGCCCATGTATAGCTTGTAGGATATCTTTACGGATAATACCTTTGTGACCCCAGGGAATCACATAAACATCTTTGGATTTGGTAGTCAGATCAGTACTCAAGAGACAGTATAATTCAGTGTATGCACCATAGATAGCCTCAAAGAGCATCTTTTTGGCCAAATATTGAGAGACTTTACCACTATGTCTTTGAAGTTCGGTTCTTAAATAGCCAGGGTGGCATGAAACACTGACGACGCCAGAATCTGGATGTTTATCAGACCACTTGATAGATTCGTAAATATTTATAGCCTTTGACTGGCCGTATATTCTCATATTTCGTGTCTCTTTGGTATTATTAATATCCTCCCAATTAATCCCTTCCTTGATTGAGAAAGCATGACCTGAAGAGCTGACCCAGACTAACCGAACACTATTTGGAGGAGAATTCTTAGCAGTTTTAATGACAATATCATCCAAAAAGAATTGTAAAAGATGAGGGCCAATATTATTGACACCTAATTGAAGTTCATATCCTTGCTTGGTCTTGGACCCAAGAGGAGGCGTCATAACTCCTGCGTTATGGATCACACCATCTAAACGAGTTTCTGAATGCAAGAATTTTTGCACACCAGGTTTGATTGTTGGCAAATTTGAAAAATCAACTATAAAGTAATCCAAGTTAGCATTAGGAAATTCACCTTTAATTTTAGTGATAGCAGTTTCGATTTTTGTCTTGCTCCGGGCAACTATCCATACTTTAGCATTCTTAGAAGCTAATAGCCTTGAAACTTCAAATCCAATACCAGTTGGTCCACCAGTTACTATATAAACTCTTCCAGTCAAGTCTGGGTAATCCTTTTCCGTAAAAGTAGGCTTTGGTGGATTGAAATGCTGAAGAAACTGACATATATCTTTGAAATCCATAATTATTATTTGATTTTGAGTTGTTAAAGAGTTTATAAGATACTTCTAACTCTCTATATATATTATTTTATTATTCTATACACAAAAAATTATCTCCGAGAACGCTGAAATACATCGCTCACTTTGAATTTTAAAAGGAGAATCTATTGCCTGAACAGTATTAACTAGCCCCATGCACGGCGGAGACAACGCTTCAGCAAGTTTATAGCTCTGTTTTCTATGCAAGGCCGTAAATGTTAAATCCGCGAATATATGACAGTGGTGGCAAACGTTTCAGTAATCCGAATATAATCACGGTCATTCCACAGATCAGATTATCAGGCGTGGATCAATCTAAAATTACATATTAGTGATGCTTGTGATGGTATGTATAGATGCCATTATAAAATGTTTACTACGCCTCCGACTGCTTGTAACAAGACGTATACCACAGCAAACCTTCTGTATTCGAGATAAAACATGAGAAGTGTATCTTCATTTACATTGAAATAAATAAATCAAAGAATTCCAAATCTGCCTGACAATTTTTCTATTTGAAGTTACCCCTATTTTTTTTTATCTTTTGAACCATAATTGATGTATCTTAGTATACCTTTTTACCGTAAAAGGACAGTATATGTTATGTTATGTCCGATGCATAATAGGATTTAATGGAAACTGGCTTAAGCCGGACGGTGTTACAATCTTACTATCTTTGATCAATCAAGATTATACGATTTGTCAGTGCTTTTTAAGAATAAAGACTGAAAATTGAAGAAAAAAAAAAGAGAAAAGAAAAAGAAAGAGAATTTGGAAACAAATATACAATTATGCCTAAAATATATAATATATAATATAAAAACTTTAAATAATGATATAATAAAAAAGTACATGTATCAAACAGGAGGAAGAGGATTTCGGCAGACAGGACATTGCAAACGAGACCGCATCCACTGCTCCATACATTCGGTGTGAAAAACATGACGACAAGGAGTAACCATATACCGACGTCTAGCCATAATGCTTGCAGGAGTCATGGCACTGGATGCACTGTCTTTTGCCACCACAAACAGTTCGACCTGGTTCATGCAGATAGCACAATCTACTTTGGGACCCTTATTATCATTATTAAGTAGTGGGTCAGTGCTGACAGTGCTGGAATTCTCAGAGTTGTCATAGTCCTCATGATCATGCCTGACCGAGATCGGGTTGGTATCGGCATCGGCTTGGAAGTTAAAGCCCCCTTCCAAATCTTCATTAGTAATGATCGGATGATAGTCATAAAGATCAGGTAGCCAACCTTTTGGAACAAAAAATCGAGGGCCAAATATGGTCTGACATGCTAAAATAAATATTTGAAACCATAGCCATCCGACTAGGAAAAACGCAAAAGTGATGTTATAACGATGATGAACAACGTTTCGCGGATATAAATTTAAATATAATATTGGCAATACTCTCAACACACTAGTGGCCCCAATATATTTCCAAAGAAAAGATCGAGCAGAGCCTCTAATCATGTTTCGATAAATCTGAGGGATCCAAAATGAGAATAATGCTGTTACCAAAACATATTCATACGCCCGTCTTAAATTAGCGGGCCACGACAATGTTGTCAATGTAAGTACCATTGCTCCAAGCAACGAGAAATAGAATCGAGAGTAAATAACTCCAACAATTTGTCTCTCGTCAGGTTCTACTGTTGAAATAGCTGGTGTATTGGTTGTTGGTAATAATGACTCAGGTCTAACAGTGTTAGGTGTAGGGGCATTGGTAGGTAATGGACTTGCTTGAGAAATAGTACCGTCAGCACGAATATTTAAAGAATCACCAGTCGCTTGACGGGCACGAGCATCAGCAATAGATTCCAAAAGTTGAGATTTATATATCAAAACCATATATCGAATTTCAAATAAAGAGGTTAATGCAAAAGAAATAAATGCTACTGCCATAAAAGGCAATGCGATTTGGTCTAAGAATGAGGATACTAAAGATGCCATACAGATTTCACCATCTAACAGAGCCATACCACCAATTGAATAGAAACTGACTCTTGAAAGTGTTGAAGGTGTACTAGTATCCTTCATTTGATAAGCAGTAACTACCGTTTGCAAAAGTAGTAAAATAATCCCTCCCATAATTGCCTGTCGAATGCGTACAAAATAATGTTCATACTTTTCACCAGATACGTTTGAAAGGTTTAAAGCTATACCACAATCAGGAGAATACAGAATTCCATCAAGTTTCAAATCAGGGATTGCCACATGTGGTCTACCTAATGGGTCTTTTAACTCATCTTCTATTTGCTTCAACTGGCTTTCGGTAAGACCAGTCGAATGCATGTGTCCATAGAAAATATATTCACATTTATCAGCAGCTACTTCTGATTCCTCTAGGATTCCTATATAAGGATCTCCCAGTTGCCAGCTAAGAGTACGGTTCAGTCTTCGAACCACCATAGCCTTTGATTCTTCAAAAAATGTCTCATTTAATAATAAATGTGGAAGTGCATGAAACCCAGAGAATTTCAGCGACGAACTGGTTAGAATCATATTACCAGTATTTTTAATATGTAGACCTGTTAGCTTGATGTCATCGGTATTGTCATGATTGTCGTCAGAAAGGCTAATATCCATAGCGATAAGAGCTACCGAATGGTTGAAAGCTTCTCGTCTCTTTCTTTTTCCAAATTCACTAAGAGAAATATGAATGTTTCCTGTCCATTCAGTTCTATTTCCAGGAGTAGCCATGTCGAATTTAAAGAGTAGCTCTGGTGGGGTATCCGGTGTAGCAATATTGCCGTAAATATCATAAACTGTTGTATGAGCAAGAGTACTATAAGTACTATTTATACCTTCTGGTCCACCTGGAACTCCTGCTAATGTCATATTTATGGGAATAAATTTTTCATCAGACCGAGTCCATTGGCCTCTTAAGTCGGATGATATATTTGAATAATAGGTCCTTTCAGTTATATCCTTATCGGCCTCTTTGTTCCAAAGTTCGTTTGCTCGCTCGTATATTGATGATGGTAAAATAGAACCATTATAAGCCGGGTCTACCGGATAAGCATGTGCTAAACCCGTCAAGTTACCATATCCAGATTCCCATGTTGAGCTATTAAGTGTCTGAATCTCTGATATCTGGAGGTCGAAATATTCGTTGAGTCGTTTACGTTCGGTATCAGATATGAACTTTGGCGGTCTTCCGGCAGGTGTAAAGAACAATATGAAGATAAGGAACATAAACAATGTTCCTCTATCGATTCTCATATTGAACGAATGGTATCTACCTGCTTGAACCTTTAATAATTTGGGAAATGACCCTTTGGTTTTGGTATATACATGTGGTAGATGTTGGTTGTGAAGCTGGCATTAGCCACCGCCAAGAATGGATTAATACCCTAATACATAAATGGTAGTTAGTGGTGATATTTTGTAGATAAGAAGTGTTGAAATAATGAAATATATTTAATTTTTCAAAAAAAATAAGCTCGTTCATTGATGATAATGTATAGGTTTATGATATAAATTTCACTAGCTGGCGTGATTGAATGAAGAAGAAAGCTGAAGATTAAGGGTAGAAAGAAGTATGAGAGTTGTTAAACTGAAAGGACGGTCTAACATTATACAGAAGTATAAATATATTTATGCAGTGAACTCATCTTGAGTTGAACTTATATATTGTATTTCTTCTAACTTTCCGAGTTTGTTGAGTTGGTCCATCTATGGTGTGGGATCAACAGATCTATGTCTGCGACAGACTCATAAATCCTAAGAACACAAGATATTAGTTTATATAATTTTTAAAGCTAATATTATCATGACAAATGAAATAGAAACTAACTATAATAATTGTGTAAGGTGACCTATAACGATTAACGTACATTGCACAATTTTCAGTGACTCCAGTCAAATGTGTAAGTGCCTCTAGTGGGTTCAATCATCAACCATATAAAACAACCTTGAAGACAAACCACAGCCACCTCAATTTACCCATATTTAATTTAATATAAATATCAATAAATAATAGACTAGCTTAGTGTTTTTAATATTAAATACATTTAAGTATAATAGCTACTGATTCTTGAGATATGGGTAAGGAGTTACCCCTGACTAACTGCATCTCAGAATAATATAAAACGTTGAACATTAAGCTCTTTAACATAACCATCCTGAGATATAAAAACCTATCTTAGCAGATAATTTATATTTAACAAACAAAAACATCATTATTTCTCCAAAGACGACCTAACGATGTTGAGAGTGGCCGGTCCAAATTAAGCGTCCTACTGTGGGCAACTCATAAAATTCAGAAGAGCAGTACAGTGCCCTTTTTAATCAGATCTCTCGAAACAGCACAAGCTGGATATCATGTTATTTAGAAAAATCTTCACAGTTATTGGTCTTCAATATAGAAACCATCAATCAGTGATGGTTCTCCTAAAGCAGTCTTCAACCTAGCATCTGATGGCATTGATGACTTTCTATATGGCCGTTAAAAAGAGAAAGTATTGTGATGCATATGGAGTTAAAAGAATCATAGTATCATCATATACATCCAAAAGTTGATAGATCTAAAGATACATATGAATACTTTTTTTAAATAGTCAAACAGCGAGTGAGTTATGGCCAAAAGATGCAAGATCCACTTTTAAAGATTCAAAGAGATCCTTGGATAACGAATACCATTCTCAGTTCAGCATGCTAATAAAGTAATATAGTTGGAGCAGCAATGACTGAAACGCAGAGCAAAAAGCACCTCTATTTTCTCTCATATCAAATGTATATGATATTGTCTCCATTTTCTCAGTTATTAATAATTTTTAATAATTAATAAGAATTAATACTAATTAAAACACGTGGTTTATAGTATAAAAATAAATTAATTTCTTGTATCATCATCAAATATAGCTATAATCCGTCAATTACATAGTAATATTTGTACTCCAGATATCATTAAGCATAAGCTGGGAAGCTTATGTAAGCTTAGGAACCAACACGGCAGTGTAGATTACCCTACCCGTCATTGCAGACGCGATCATCGTGATCTAACAGTGTAACCTATACGACAGATCGTTTATATCGTATAACCCAACAAGTTCGTATAAAACACGCGTGGATTTTCAAGGCCCAAACCCTGTTCCTGAACCGTAGCTCGGTATGTTTTCATGCTGACAGGTGAGGATTCTATCGTTATAACCACGACGATATAAATTACGGCCTTTGGAAGCATTATCGTAAAAATACGATTTAGCAGGTGTTATCACTTAAAGTAAGGGTTTAGTTTGAATCATCATGTCGACCTCCGTTCTCAACAACGCCGTGGTCGCTGGCAAGACATTTTTCGAGTCATTTGAAAATGTTGGATTAGTTGCTCCTCATCTCAACATCATTGAGAAGCTTTGGGCCACTTATTATGTTTGGATGGGTAATGACATCTTGGCTACTGGATTGATGTTATTTGTTGTCCATGAAGTTTTATATTTTGGTAGATGTTTACCATGGATCATTATTGATTGTATCCCATATTTCCGAAAGTATAAAATCCAAGATAGTAAGGAGCCAGATTTCAATGAGCAATGGGAATGCATGAAGTCTGTTTTATTATCACACTTTTTAGTTGAGGCTCTTCCTATTTGGGGATTCCATCCTATTTGTGATTACTTGGGTATCAATATTGATGTTCCATTCCCTGACTTGAAGACTATGGCTACTCAAATTGCTGTTTTCTTTGTATTTGAAGATACTTGGCATTATTGGATGCACCGTGGTTTACACTATGGTGCCTTTTATAAGTACATCCACAAGCAACATCATAGATATGCTGCTCCTTTTGGTATGGCTGCTGAGTATGCTCATCCTATTGAGGTTGCTTTATTAGGAGTTGGAACTGTTGGTATTCCTATTTTCTGGGTCATCTTGACCAATAACCTTCACATGTTTACCGTCTACGTTTGGGTCGCTTTGAGATTATTCCAAGCTGTTGATGCTCATTCTGGCTATGAATTCCCTTGGTCTTTACACCACTTTTTGCCCTTCTGGGCTGGCGCTGACCATCATGATGACCATCACCGATACTTTTTGGGCAACTATGCTTCTTCTTTCAGATGGTGGGATGCTCTTCTCAACACTCACCCCAAGACCAAGAGACCTAAGAAGGACTGAAGATATTATAACACCTCCAATAACTATTCGATGGACCATGACAACTGAGACTAAATCTCATTTCACTTTCCAAAATGTATAATAAACCCCATACAACATATCGATTACTATGTATTTAATTGATATTGTCTATAGAAATCATATTTGCTAATACCTAATGAATCCTGATCATCTAACTAAAAGTTGTACACCATCCATTAATTTTAAGGGGGTAAGTTTTTATCCTATTGATTCACATGCATAAATGGTCTGATATTGATAGTCCTAAAACTGGAACCTGGGTAAGGAACAGTTCCGAGTTCCGATAGCGATCTTATCAATTGCTACAGCTACTACTGTATATTATGGATTGCTACAGTTAATTGAATTGCTAATTGATATTAGAAATGGAAATTAAAGTGTGAATCTTGAAAACGGAAAACCATGCTATGTTGACTGATCTTATACCTGTAACAGTTAGATACAAACAAGTGTGTGCAGTATATAGCAACGTTCTTAAATTTCTTATTTATTTTACTGTATATAATTATAGAAATAAGATAGTTAGACCTTAGGAGACCAATTCATCTCAGCGTATTGCTCGACAGTTTCCCATTCAAATATTCCTTGGTTTACAAAGCTGTTTGAATTATCATCAGCGAAGTCAAGGCTCTTAGAGCTGACAGCAACAGCTGCAAGCAGATCCAGAAATGTATTTCCATTTGCAGTTTTGTTCTGTAAAAAGTCATCTGCTTTATCAGTCACTTCCTTTTGTGTAGTTGGTTTATGCTCCAATTTGACACCACTGTACTTGGTATAAATTTCGGCTATTTCTTTGAATGTCTTTGTGTCTCCATTCAATCGAATAACTTGTGGGATGTCTTGAAAAGAACGGGTCAATGTTGATGCAACTGCTAAACCAACATCACGCAAAGAAGTGAAAGTCACTCTATCAGTTTCATTTATATATCTAGTCACCTTTTCCGTCTCATTAATAAAGAGTACATTAGGTAGAACTGGAGCAACTATGAAATAATCATGGAACAGACCTGTTTTGAACTCGACAACTTGAAGTCCGACTTTTTGTGCGTGTAAAACAACTTTAGCCTTGTCAGTAAAATAAGCATCATATTTTCCAGATATTTTATAATCTATGCCATATTCTGATGGTGCAAAGAGCTTGACTCCAGAACATTTAGCAGCATCAACCACAGAAAGATCGCCTAAAGCTGGGTTACCTCTGCAATCCAATACGATATCAACTCCATCAAATGCCTCTTTATAGCTATCAAAATCACTAGCAATATAATGTTTCTTATTACTGGTATCAGCTTCTGTCGAAGCACTTCTTGAAATCAGACGCACGGGTAATGTAAACTTATCTTTAAATATTTGACTAGTAAGACCATCAATAATAGGTTTTGCAAGCCAACCATTAGCTCCTACTATTGCAATTGAGGGTCCTGTCATATTGACTACAGGCTTATTATTTCAAATTTCAAAATTTCAAGATATCAGTTATCGTTTGAATACAAAATTTGTCGTTTTATTGGTATATTTATAAATTGGAACAAAACGTGTACTACCAAATCCGACGGAACTCATATCCCGTGCCTGAATGTTATTAAATCCGATATATGCTGAACTAATCTGAATTTCAGATTATGGGGTGCTGACAAATCTGGAATTCAAATTTGGAATTCACAAGAGATGATTCTTATCAACAATGAATGACCAACTATTTTTGTTCATGAAAATCAATTGACACATCATACTCTCTTGCAAATCAAAGTACTGTAACTTAACGTTATCTTACTGTACCTTACTGTAACTAGTTAACTTAAGCTGACCACTAAATACAGTTATTTACAATCTTCATTGAACAATTTAAACAACAACGGACAACAAATAGATACCAACAATAATAGCTCTAGCAGAAAGATGCCACGACTTTCCAATCCTCAGTCGCCATTGCCAGTTCCAGGTGGATATGCACCTCCAATTCCACCATCGACATTTACACTTCCCGAAAATATACAAAGGTTATTACCAAAGAAACGATTAGAAACGGTACTCAAACTTAACTCGCTGTACTTCACAGTTAGATTGGGGCTTAATAATTACAGGCGGGCAGCTTCTACTGTAGTATAAGTGTGTACGGTTAGTAGCTCTTCACAATATCCATACCAATCATTTAATCTTATACTACTAATAAAAAAATCACTAGAAGATAAGTAATTGGTAATTCTACTATTGTTAAAAATGTAATTCATATTGTTTTTTTATGATTCAGCATGTCCTAATAAATCGACCAGATCATTTAATTTGGTTGAAGACATTTCCTAACCCACAGACTATAAAACGAAAAATTTCACAATTTATTTTCTGCTTTATGCCAAGCTTTCAAGTAAGTGGAAAATAGCGAATTTTATAACAAGATTTCAAGGATGAAAAAAATATTCTCACAGACCTGTTCCAATGCTTCGGCTTTGAGGATACCAATATTGCCTTTAGCTGATTTGTTTTCTTGTTTGATCTTTTATGATTCACGGAATAATTTCTAACTAGTAGTGAGCCAACCATGTTTCAATAACATTGCAACCAATTTATTATATATTAATAGATTATTAGTTCTGAAAAAGGGATCTTAAGACCTTAAATGCTATTATTTATGCCAATTATTACAAGCTAAAATTAATTATTCCTTTGATTGACTCAAAGCTGAAACATAAGAGTCTGTAAATGCATTCCATCCAAACATCCATTTCTGGAATATTGGATCTGACCATTGATTTGGATGCTTTTTGTCTGCAGGTGCTGCCTTCATATAGATATCCCGTTCTCTCTGCTCATCTCCATCAGGCATGTGCCAAATATGTCCGTTGGCCCTAGCTCCCTGTTGAATATCTTCACATCGTCTTTTTCTTCTAGTTTCATAAGCCCTTAAAGCAGCTGGGATGTCATCAACTGTATTACATTCATCTAGTAAAGCAGCAATACAAGCACCGTCCTCCATTGCTTGAGCAGCTCCTTGAGCGAGATAAGGAAGCATGGCATGAGCAGCATCACCTATTAAAACAACTTTACCATTAGTGCTAACCCACCTAGGCAAAATTGGTAAATCAGCTAAAACCCATTTCAATACAGACTTGACATGAGTTAGTAATTGTCGTACTACTGGATCAAAATTTTTATAGTGATTCTTCATTTCCTCGATATCGCCAGGTTCATTCCATTTACCGACCGAAGCTTGACCAGGATGTGACATGACAATATTGTACATCTCACCCTTTCTAATAGGATAGGCCATAATGTGACGTCGGTATCCGATCCAGCAGTTACTGTTGACATCGGTCATTAGGTGAGCAATCTGAGGATCAGCCAACATCTCCTCTGCAGGAACGGTGGCTCTATAAGCACAGTTACTAGATGCAATTGGTAATACAACCTCATCAGTGACAACTGCAGTATCTCTGACTTTTGATCTAATACCATCTGCTCCAATAATCAAATCTCCTTTGACAATCTCCCCGGAAGTAAGGATAACAGAAACCGACTCAGCATTCACTCTGTCTATCCTACACCCATTTCGAATGACTACACCAGCTTCTAAAGCGGCATCATATAAAACCCTTTGATAATCTGCTCTGTGGATTAACCAGTAAGGATAGCCATAAGTGTCTGTCATTCTTGGATGAAGAGGTGTAGCATTCAAGATTTCACCTGTAGAATATCGTCTAAGATTGATGTTTGCTGGTTTGGTCACATGTGCTTCAATTTTGTCCAAAATGCCATATCCATCAAGGACTCGTACACTATTAGGAGGGATTTGGATACCAGCTCCTACTTCATTAAGACTGGTTGCTGCTTCTAGGACAGTAACTAAGTGTCCTTTCTTCACAAGGCCAATGGCTGCTGCAAGGCCACCAAGACCACCACCACAAATGATAATATTGAATTTAGAAGAAGAAACCATGGTATTAGACACTATATTTGAAGTTGTTTTTATTATATTATAAGTACTAAGATTCCCATTTATATGAATTTGATTTCGGTTTCTAAAACCGAACCATTTAGAAGAATTTAGTTTGAAATTCCCCAGTACGGTCACGTTCCCGACGGCGGATGGTTGCTAGTGTGGGGAACTGAAGAATTTCGGCTCAGCCGTACACACTTCCGAGCCCCGCTTTCTGCCCACCAACGATTTTTCGTTAGTACCGTAAATGGAATGACTACCAACACAGTAAAAAAAGAGATGGATATCAAGATATTTATTGGTTCCCCCGCACCTGTCCATTCTAAGTATAGCTGAAAAAGTGGGAAATTTTTTTACTGTGAGACGGAACCACAAGCCGATAGATTGAAATAGCTGTTTGAAACAATTTTGAACGAAACATACATCTGCAAAAGAAAAAAAAAAAACAAATCTTGGTCTTCCTCTAAAATATCTACCCCGCATAGGCAAGGTTATCTTCAACTTTATAAATATACATCAGGTATCAACAAGCATATAAACGATTTTAATCAGAAGCAAGATTTAAAGTTAAAATTCAGAATGAGTGATATAGAAAAGCAGTCTGATAACAGGCAGGAAGTTAGCTCTTATGTTGAAGCAAGTCATTCACCTAATGACAAATACATTTTTGAACGTCATGGAACCCTTGAACTAGATCCTATGCCAACTCATCATAGTCATGATCCTTTAAATTGGTCAGATATCAAGAAGAATTTACATTTGTTTCTGGTAGCTTATAACGCTATGTCAGCAACTTTCATGGCAGCCGGTATTGTCCCTGCTTATGAAGATATGGCTGTCAAATATGGAAGATCTGTTCCATCTTGCTCTTATTTAACTTCAGCACAAATTGTCATTCTAGGAATCCTTCCTTTATTGTGGCTTCCCCTTACAGGAAAATATGGTAGACGACCCTTTCTCATTTTCTCATGCCTTGGATCTTGTGTTTCCAATATTGGAGGAGGCTTTTGTAAGACATATGGACAACAAATGGCTACTAGGGCATTAACAGCCTTTTTCATTTCTCCTGCTATAGCAGTTGGAAGTGTTGTTGTTACTGAACTATTCTTTTCTCATCAGCGTGGAAGCAAAAATGGAATTTGGGCATTAATGGTTACCATTGGAACACCAGGAGGTCCCTTTATTATGGGATTTGTTATTAAATATGCTGGACTTAAATGGGTTTACTTTATTTTTGCTATTATGAATTTTGCTGGAGCTATTGGATGGTTCTTTGCTTCTGATACATTATTTTCTAGAAATGAAGACGAGCCTGCTCAACATTCTAGTTTACTTGGCTTGTCTGCCAAGAACAACAAGGTACTCAATTTATCTACTTTCTTATCGCCCCTCAAAGAAGCTACCATTATTAAGGTTTTAATCCCTACTATTTGCTACGCAATTGTTTTCTGTTTTGCTAATATTGTGCTAGTAGTGGAAATGCCCCAAGTTTTTGGACAAAAGTTCGGTCTTGATTCAGAAGGTATTGGTCTTAATATGTTGTCTATTCTTGTTGGTTCAGGAATTGGTGAGATATTAGCTGGGCCATTATCTGATTGGTGGATGAAGAGATGTATTGCAAGAAGAGGTGGTATCAAAGTAATTGAAGATAGACTGTGGGTATCCTATAATGGGTTTATTTTAATTATAGTCGGTCTTATAGTTTGGGGTGTTAGATTAGAACAGGCTGCGCAAGGAAGATGGAATATCACTCCTGCAATCGGTGCTGCTATTGCTGCAGCTGGAAACCAAATAATTACCACACCAGTAATTACATACTGTGTTGATGTTGATTATACTCGATCAGTCCAAGTAGGATTGTTTATTAACTTGGTTAGACAAGTATGGGGATTCATTGGCCCTTTCTATTTCCCCAAGATGTTTGAAAGTCTAGGATTTGGTGGTGCTGCTGGTTTAATGGCAGGTATTGTAGGAGTTCTTGCTATGGGTCCAATTGTTATTTTACATTTCTTTGGACGAAGCAAACAGATGAGTGTGAGTAATTAGATAAATAGTTACTGGATTATTAAATTAATTTCTATAGTGATTTTATTGTTAAAATTTAATTTGTTATAAATATGGTAAAAGCTAAACACCCCACGAAGATAATTGAAGGATATCTGCTATACTATTTTCAGCAGCTGCCTGTGAAAATGGACCAGTCTGATCATTCATCATATCAAATAAAAGACTAGCATCAGCGCCAATATCGGCAACTCCATCGATAGATTCAGGAAGATAGTCAAACTTCATAGACTTACTATCTTCTGAACCAACCGAAGAAATTTTATCATGAATGAGCTGTAAATTATTCAAGCATCTAGTAGCTGAAGAGCTATTCCTCTGGAATCCACGCAGCAATTGTAGGCATGCTTTCCAAGCGTTCTCCATAGACTGTGCATCAAGCTCACCCTGCAAACCAGGACGCAGCTTAGCTGCTAATAACACAGTTGCAGAAGTATAAATATAAAATATACAATACCAGATAGCTGGTAAATTATGGGTTCCACGGTGGGTCATTAAGATGTCAATCAACCTTATCGCTGATACAACAGACAGCTTGCAAATCTTCAATTCCATAGATGACTGCAATTCACTGTCAGCATATTGCATTAAAAGTCCAGGCTTTCCATTATGAACGGTAATATGCGGTAGTAGAGCAGGCCTGTAGAGCATAATGGTTAAATGAAGATAACGGCAATGTAAAACAATGGTTTGTCGATAAGCAGAATCAGTAGTTTTGTGCTGTGAAACATTCTCAATCTTGAGATGAGGTGGTATATTTCGATAAAACTGGAAAAGCTTCGCTTCAGTAGTCAAGATATTGGTTAAAGTAGTTAAACGTATCTCGTCATCATTTAAACCTTCCAGTTGAGTATCATAAAATACCTTTAAGATGTCAGCCAAAACATCATAAAGTTTAGTAGTCTGCTCAAAAAATGATAATGTACAAGGAGTAGAAGTAGGAGAAGTGATTTTAGCATCTTCGATGAGAGAATCGTCTGTAAAAATTGGTGGTCTGACTTTAAAATCTTGAGTAATCATCAATGGTCTTCCATATGTCATAGATACCATACGATCCATTAACAAGCATCCATACCAGAGTCGTCGACTTATTTGCTGTTCTATCAGACTGGGCCGACTAGCAATCTGCTGTTCCCGGTGAAGACCGAGCTGCTGAGCAACTCGTATAGCCAAACCAACTACATTCCAGCATGCAGATGGTTTTTGGGTAGCTTGCAAATATTGACCAATAAGTAATAAAATTTGAAGGAGATTCAAAGACCCTGAGTCACCAGTATCGAGTAAATTAAAGTTTAGATGCTCTCTTGCTCTTTCAAAGTAAACCTGCGAAGATGATTCCTTTACAGGGGTATCTAAACCAGAAGAAAACAGACACCCGAATGAAAATACAATATTCATAATACAATAAAATATATGGCACTCACTAGCATCTTCTTCCAAATCAGTTGTGTTAGTTTCAGAATCAGAACTTTGTGTGTTAGTTTTGGGATCATTATTAGAACTTGAACTATCCCAGATGGCATTATAAGCTTCCATAAAAGATGGTTGATGAACAAATGGGTATAACGTATAAACATAGGTGAAATAACAGCTCACATAATGGTCAGCTGTTCGACGTGGTGGGACAGCCCAATCTTCTTCTTTTCCAGAGTTTTTGCCAAAAGCGGATGCAGGATTAGAAAACTTGCAGCGATTGTGTGCTTTAAAATAGGAATATTTGAGTTCAGTGGGTTGGACGCCTATAAAATTATTTGTACTGGAAAACATATTCATTGTTGCCCGCTCAGTAGTATTCTTGTTTGAAATATTCTTTTCAGTCAAAGAAGTCGAAGAAGAGGGCGAGGTGGTGGTGGCCGGAACCTGAGAATTGGATTCCATTTGCTTTCCAGCATTTACTGCAGCTTCTACCAATCCCATAAAAGAAAGAGCAGATGAGGAACCATAGAAATCATGACGTTTACTATTCCCTTCAGATACAGCGGCTCCCATAGCATCTGTAGACACATTTGCAACTGAACCTGATGTAATTCGGGTGCTTGATACAGCCGGACTTAAGCTAACATGAGAACTTGGAGACGATCTACTTGGGGAAGTATCGGAATTAAGTAGACTGTTGATGCTTGTAGAATTAAGTGAACTAACAGGTGTTAAATTTTGTTGTTGAATATTACTATGTAAAAAGTGTTGTTGTTGTTGCTGTTGTTGTGGTGTTGGTTGAGCAGTTTGTTGAAATGGTGATGGTGGTGATAGTGACACTGAAGCTTGATCCTGGGTAGGTCGTTGAGCAGGATTGGTTCTATCTACAGCATTATTTGGTCGTTTAGAGCTTTCTAGCATTTCTATTTTGATCTCTAGCTCTCTGACATATTCTTCGCTTACTTTGGCTCTAGCAAATTTTTTTGTATATTGACAATCGAGACTTCGAGACGAACATCGCCCGCATACCGGCTGGACTCCGTCGCATTTGACTTTTCGATCTCTACATTGAGCACAAGCTATACCTACTCGAAGCCGTTTAGGCATTTGGCTATCATCTTTAGAAGAAGATCCATTTTTGAGATGATTATTAGAATCGGATGAATTTATAAAAGTGATATTTTGGCCAATATCAGGTTGTTGATTACTACTAGTACTGGGTTCACCCGAGCTGGATCCTGCCGACGGACTACGATCCGGGACCTGTTGTCCATATTGATAGGGCTGATTGGTAGGGAATTTTATTGATGTTGCATTTTCATAAGGTGTCATTTCGCTAAACCCATTCTCTTGAATATTTCAATCAAACAAATTGAATTGAAAAAAAAATCAAAATCAAACTTCACCATTTCATTAAAATTTTGTGTGGGGTTTCCGGATTACGGCTACCATCAGCCTCTACGTTGCTTTCCGGTTGCATAACCCGCCTGGGTTGGTAATAATAATACCAGCCCATTATATCCGGCCTACCAACTATTTACCTGAATAAGAATAGTAAGTATGCACTGGAAACCTGGAAACAGAACCAATAGACAAATTTGGGTATTGTTTGGTGCTGTTAAATGTTATAACCCGCTTGGATAAAAATTGAAAAAAAAACTCTTTTGAAGTAAAAATAATTTTTTAAGAATAACCTATAACAGGAGATAGCTGTATTATAATAAATTAATTTTTTGAATATTGAAGTACAATTCGACTTTTGAGGTCTCTTAATAAATTTAAATTTCTTTATATTTTCCCCTGTTTCATCACATTTTGCCTTATTATGCACTCTCGGCACAATAAGCCAGGGTTGTTGATTCTGAGGCACAATCGCTTGCCCACTATTAGGGAAGCTACAGTAAAGTGACCTTAAATCAGCGCTACGCAAAGAAATGAGTTATTTCTTATTGACATTGACATAAGCTAAAATTACTATAAAAATCTCGGAAATTATATATATTTCCTCATAATCTATATGCTATTAAATATCGATTTTTTCGGAGCATTTAATAATGAATTGCTATTATATCTCCCGGTAATGCCGGCCCGCAAGAATCTAACTAAGTGCTACGACGATTACAGGTTCGCATTTTTACCGAGTTGCTGTATAAAACAAATCAGTGAAAAAAAATCGAAAAAAATGCCTCTTAGTGCTCGGGATCACCGACCGAGCCTCTCGCGGATTGCAATCTGGGCCACCAAAAGCCGTTTTTCTTCAGTAATAGCTCGGTGCTGAGTGGCCACTCCCGGTTGCCCCTCGACTTGCGGCCCGAATAGAAACAACGGATAATTTTACCGTGATTTTGGCTAGCGGCTACCTATTTCAAAGCGACATTAAATCCCTTGAAATTATTAGATCCGAGGAAAGTGGTACACCAAAATGGGATAACTGGCCAACTAAAGTATAACCGCAATATTTTTTTGCGATTATCTGATGGCCCCCATGTGTATTAGGTGCTTTTTGTTCGTGTGAAAATGGCGTGGGGTGGATATTTACCAGTGGTGATAGAATGAGTTATTAATGGAAATTTTTGATAAAGCTGATAATATTGATGTCTTAACAATAATAGTTAATCAATGATTCTAATTTAATATTAGTTGCTATATGTTATGACTAATGAATTCCGCTAGCCAGTTAGGATGATATGTTTGCGGGGAATAGCAGCGGAACTATTAAGCGGAAATTTTACACGAGAATCACTAATATATATAGAGGCCAACGCTTACAACTAGGTTTAATATATAATTATAATTAAAATTCAATCTGCTTGCAAAAATGTCTACTAGTGGTTCTTGCATCTGTAATGCTATTAAATTTCAAGTTGTCGGAGAACCTATAATGGCTTTAACATGTTACTGTTCTCATTGTCGAAAAGGATCTGGTCATTTAGCACAAATGATGGCCCAGTTTAATGTCAATGATGTCAAAATCACCGATAAGGGACAAAACTTGAAAGAATATTTGTTTACTGATACTCAAAGTGGGTTCCCTAAAAAGAAGCTCTTCTGTAGTAGCTGTGGATGTACTATTATGACTGTACCAATGAAACATCACGGAGAAAAGGTTATGCTTCGAACAACGTTGATAGACGATGCTTTCAATAAAAAATATGCTTCTTGCAAGGAGATTTTCACTTCAGATAGAGATTCATATATGAACTGATTATTATTCGAATATAAATTATAATTTTTTTTTGTACCAGCTGTTTTATTCGTAAATTTAGGTATGTATTGTTTATTAAATTTGTAATACTTTAGAATCTATAAAAAATATCAGTGAACTTTTAAAAATTCAATGTAATAAGAAGTCAAAATGTTTTATTAGTCTAATTCTATTTGTTCATTACAAAAAATTCATTTTGTTGGTCAAAGTTCCAATCTTTTCAATAGTAACTGTGACAGTGTCTTGATGCTTCAAATATAATGGGGTTGGCTTCATACCCATGGCCACTCCACTAGGAGTACCAGTCATAATAACAGTACCCTTCTGTAAAGTAGTACCTTGACTAATAAAAGCAATGATTTTAGGAACATTGAAAAGAAGATCATCAGTATTGGTGTCCTGTCTGACTTCACCATTGACCTTGGTTGTCAACTGCAACTCTCCAGGATTCGAGATAACCTCAGTAGATACTAAAGCGGGTCCTAAAGGTGCATACTTATCAAAACTCTTGGAAAAACACCACTGAGGGACACCACCAGCGAATTTAGGGTCCCGTTGCCAAGTTCTAGCTGAAACATCATTACCTGCAACATACCCTGCAACATAACTAAGAGCTTCTTGCTCAGGAATATTTTTACCTTCCTTAGCAATAACTACACACAGCTCACCCTCATAATCACATTGATTATCTTGAGCAATCTTGACAATAGGAATTGGTTCACCATAATCTGCAACTGAAGTCGATGGTTTATAAAAGATAGAAGGGTAAGGAGGTGGGGTTCGACCACCCTCTTGAATATGCTTCATATAATTCAATCCAACACATTTGATGATAGGAACCTCTGCTGGAGTCAAGGGTCCCAATAAAGTCTTTACATCTAAGATTTTATCAGTCACCTTTGTACTGTCAGAGAAAATATCATCGCCTTCAATAACACGAGCGGAAAGCTTTTCACCAGATTCAAATAGAAGTCCAATATCTTGGCCTTCACTGATAACGGGCTCTCCTCGATATATCTTGCCATCTTCGGCAATAAATCTAATCAATCTTTTCCATGCAACCATTTTTTTGTTTGTTAACTTTGAGAAAAATAAAATACCAAGAGGATCTGACCCCATTGATATATATTTTGTGTTAAATAAACTCATTCTACCCGCTCAACTCCGCAGTGGAATAAACTACCGACTGGTTCGGCTCTTCAATCCGTCTTGCATCCGCCACTTCGGCTAGATGCCCATGTGGGGTCTCCACACTACCGGTATAACTTACCGACACAACAGGTACGGAGTTATATAAGAGTATTAAGACCAGCAAATCCTAGTCATAACTACACCTTTTAAATAATGTCAACTACAACTACTGCTCAAGAAGCTTTGCTTAGCAAATTACCTGCTCAAAATGTTGAGCCCTTATGGACGGTAATGTCAGCTATGGTACCACCAGTTCCTCAACCACATGCTGTTCCTACCATCTGGAGATACAAAGAGCTGAAACCCTTGTTAATTGAAAGTGGAAATGTAGTAAATGAACATGAAGCTGAAAGAAGAGTATTAATGCTCATTAATCCAAAACTAAAGGCTCCTCAAACTACTGATACTCTATATGCAGGGCTACAACTAGTCAATCCTGGCGAGACGGCTCCTGCTCATAGACATCAAGCATTTGCTCTAAGATTTATTCTCGAAGGATCTGGGGGGTTCACCGCTGTAGAGGGCTCCAAAATTTTTATGGAGCGCGGTGATGTTATTTTAACACCAAGGTGGCAGTGGCATGATCATGGTAAGGAAGGAAATGGACCCATGATCTGGCTAGATGGCTTAGACTTACCAATGTTCCAATCGATCCCAGTCAATTTTGCTGAAGGATACTCCGAAAAGAGATATCCAAGTGAACTTAATTCTGGTAGTTCTCCTATTAAATTTCCTTGGATCGAAGTACAGAACAGTTTAGATCACTCTTCAGCAAATCATGCTGTTTATAACTATGATCCCAAGGTCAAGACTGATAAACACTTGTCTACGATTATAGGTGCCCAAGCCGAGAAAATTGCAGGTAATAAGAAATCTGATAAAAGACAAGAAACAAGTTCTTTTGTATATAATATATACTCTGGAAAAGGCCACACCATTATCAGGTATGGTGGACAAGAACAAACTATTAACTGGGAAACTAGAGATACTTTCTGTATCCCAAGTTGGGCTCAGTTTGAACACTATAATGACAGTGATGAGCCTGCTTATTTATTCAATTTTTCAGACAAACCTTTATTAGAAAACCTTGGAATCTACAGAAAGGCACACTAATATAATATAGATCTAATACTAAAGAAATATATCAATTAAAATGAGTCTAAAGAAAACTAAATGAGGAAAAGAAATAGAAGAATAGAAATATAAAAAAATGCATGGGTAATAAATTTATTTAAGGATATACTTAGAACAAGTAAGTAACACAACCTAGACCCAACAAGAAACTGGAAAGAACAATTTTGGATGCTCCATTGGTAGTATTAGCCGAAGTAACTGCAGAAGAAGAAGCAGAAGCAGAAAACGATGCAGAAGAAGAGGCAGTAGTGCTGTTGTTTAGTGCTTCATCCTTAGATTTGGTAGAAACTACACCACCTTGGACATTGGCAGGAGATTCAGACTCGGTAGTTCCCTTAGCAGCACTGGCGAAATCTGATAAAGTGTTAGCTGAACTAGGAGGGTTAATGACGCCAACCATACCAGCTTGACAGTGAGAAAAGGTAGTTTGAGAACAATAGAACCACATGGGATCAGTGCTGTTGACAGTAATAGTAAAAGTGGGCTTGTCTCCATCAGCAGTACCAGCAAAAACGGGAAGGAAACCAGAGAAGAAACCATTTTCCAAAGGTACACAAGGGCTATCGAAAGAAGCTTGTACGACAGAGTGATTTAGAGGGTTGAAGTTGAATTGAACCTTGTCTCCAACATTAGCAACGATAGTACTAGGGGTAAAAGTTAATTGACCACCAGTAGCAACTTCAACAATATGAATGCCATGGGATCCAGAAGGAGCAGAAACTTCAGCTACTACAGCACTGGTTGAAGTCATACTAGAACTATAAGCTACATTTCCATTATTTCCATAGCCGCCTCCTCCATACTGAGCGTATGTAGCGGTAGCGAAGTAAGCAACAGAGATGACTTGAAGGAATTTCATTGTTAAAACTTTTGGGCTATTAATTGAAAGCAGAGGAAGCTCTGATAATTTATATATACCCTCTAGGACCAGTTTTATTATTATCTCTGCGTAGTATGACGTAGTATGACAAGCTCATATTTTTTCTTTCTCCAGGTTTTATGACTTCGTATTTTTACACCTTGCATATTCAAGCCAATCTTTTTGACAAGACTAGTTAAATCCACTTAGATAACTAGCCAGGTTTTGCAAAGCCTCTACATTGATTATTAATCATATGATAACGGCACACCGAATCCACATAGCAAAGCCCATCTTCTATTAAGTGTTTGAAAGCATCTTTGTCATCCTACTGAATTTCACTGCTGTGAGCCATCAATCGTTGATGGCCAGATGCATAAATAACGGCAACTCCTCGATTTTAAAGTGTATCTGATCTCGTAAAACCAGGTTAAGGGCTTCTATGCATAAGTCTATGCACCACCATAAAAAATTGTATTTTTAAGCAGCATATCATCTGCATTATTTACTAGGCAGAAATGCTATTTAACAGAAAACTAAAACTGCTAGACAATTAAAAAGCGGACGTTCTCGTATTTTAGTGGAGTTAAGAAAATGTCGGATAGTTTTTGATTGATATGGTGATACAGCACTGCCTTTCATCGGATATAAAGTAACGTCGATACGAGATGTCAAATTTTATTTTATTTTTTTTCGGTATCATCCTTATATAGAGATGAACTAAGAATAATTGGCTAATGCCAACTGTTGCTTATAGCTTATAATGATTGATCCATTTCAGGTTCCTAATATTCAAGGATCCGGATTTATCCAGCATGTGTATCTAGCTAAAATCTTCTGGGGTATACTGGGAGACTTGCTGGTATTGTTTGTTTTATAAAATGTACTGCGATTGGTTGGGTTTAGACTTGGCAAATGGAGGGTTATCAGTTATTTTAATAATGTTATGCAAATATCAATACCTCATATAACATTAAAACCTGGAACTAGACTGATATTTCCCACTCTTTGCCAGTCCATACTTATCGATGGATATATTACTGTGGTTCTTGTTCTTACTTGTATTAAACTAGGACCAGATGTTCTTGGAAATCCTTTACAACTGGTTGCTAGAGCTGGTATGATGACAATATATCAAATACCAATTCTAATAGCCATGTCAGGAAGTCAAAATTGATCCTGTACCTTACAGGTATTCCCGTTGAAAAATTAAACATCTATCATCGATGCGTAGCTAGGCTAATGTTTATCACCTCAACCGTTCACATGCACTATATTAAGGTTGCAACTGGCACTACCATTAACCAATCGATTAATTTTGAGCATGAAATGCTAGGTTTTATTAGTTGGATCTTTCTTATCTGGATGTTAATAGTGAGTGTCATGCCTGTCAGAACACTAAGCTACCGAGTATTTGTCATTCAACATCTTCTCGTAGTGTATGGTTTCTTTGTCACTGTTTCTATCCATATACCATGAAGAGCATACCCTCCATTAATGGTAGGAATTGGCCTGTACGGTGTCACCAAGATTTTCAATACTGGTTTGAATGTTTGGATCAACAAAGGTTTAGCAAATACTTTTAAGGCCAGTGCGACCCAAATCGAAGATGGTGATGGTTCAGTCTCCACTTCAAATAGAACCATCAAAGCTTATTAATTGGAAACCTGGTCAATATATTTATGTCACTATACTATCTTTAGGATTGATGGAACCATCCTTTTTCTATATTTTCCCTGGTATCATCTCCCTCAACATCAAGAAATACTCTGGGTTTACTAAGCAAATTTATGATAAAGCATCCATTCCAAGCAACCCTTTATCAACTTTAATATCAGGGCCATTAAGAAATATGTCAGAATTCAGTCAAACATTATTTCTTGGTGCTGGTAGTGGTCTTTCTTATACGGTATCACTTGCAATTCTTTATGCAAGAACTACAACCCCAGAAAGCCATAAATCAACATTTTTTGTTGCTGTTGTCAAATACCTCGATGATTTAATACCTTACATAGATCAGATAGAAGAGCTTGTTGCTTCTGAATCTAGACTGTCAGTTAGACTCATACTTTATATCGCCCGCTACCAAGATGTTCCAGAGTCTAAAGAGCTATGTACCAATTCTACTTCAATCAGATTACAAGATATATTGGAAAGCGAACAAGTATCACACCAACGACCAGAATTTAGTGGTGTGATCAACCGAATTAATGCTCATCAAACTACCGGAGTTGCATTATGTAGGCTCCTTCATTTATAGCTTTTGGTAGGAATGCTTTATCGAGTTCTAGATTTGTCATATATACAGAAACTTTTAATATTTAATTTAATATATGCAACGTTATGTGTACTTTCTGTAGATTATAGTTTAAACTGATGGAAAATTTTTTAAAGTGAAGACAGAAAAATAATGCAATTAAACTAAACCTAGAACTTAACGACCAATATATTTTAATTCCAACCATCTGAAAAGGTTGTAGCCGACAAATCCAAAGGCTGATACTAATTCAAATCCAATATCAGCACCAAAAGTGGGATCTCCAATCTTTTTAGCAATAGGACCAACCCACCAAACTTGAGACATACCGACAACTGCACCAGCAAAACCACAACAAACAGCAAAAATGGCTGCAAGACCAATAGGAAGAACCTTCTTATTGCTGTAATCACTAGGATTGTAGTTGCTAAGACTCTTTCTGTAAATAAAATGCTCAGAAAGTGCTACAGCACAATAAAGAGAAACCCAATATCCAATAAGGTTCATGAAATTTTCGAAAGTCTCTGCAAAGTGATAATAAGCAGGGATAGACAGGGCAATTCCAGCAGCACAGTTGAAAATAGACCATGCCAATCTTGGCACTTTTCTAAAACCACTCCAAAAGGTTTGAGCAGAGAAACCAATAGAATACATACTGGGGATATTATTGGAAATAGTAGACAAAGCAAGAATAACCTGACAGAACTCACCAAATCCATGTAAAGAGTCGTGAACAAGAATAGCGTATAAAAGTCCTCCGACACTATCTTTATTGTAATGATCAGCAAATGTTTGATTAGTAGAAATACCAGAAGCACAAGCAGCACCTAAGATCTCAGCAAATAAGCAAGGGAATGACAGACCGAAAAATACCCAGAAAAAGATTTTAGTTCTAGAACTATTCTTAGGCATATAACAGGTATAATCAGCAGCAACTGGCAACCATCCAATAGCGAATCCAAAAACAGTACCACCAAATGACAAAATATTAGCAGCTTCTTGAGGACCAGACATCATTGTACCACCAGTGAATGCACCACTTTTCTTAAGTCTAACAGCAGTGATGATGAAAATAATAAGATTAGGGATCCAACTGTATCTCTCAAAAGATTTGACGAAATGGTATCCAAACATACTCACAACAAAACTACCAATAACTAAAATAACACAAGCTGCCCAAGGAGGAAGGCTTTCGTTTCCAATTGTATGAAGCATTTGAGCAGCAACCATGGTATTGATAGCAGTCCAACCCACAGTACTGAGAAAATTAAAAGCCGATACGATTCTAGCACCTTCATATCCAAACCAAAATCTTGACAAAACCATTTGACGAAGGCCAAACCTGGGTCCAAATGTAGCAAAGAATGCCACTGGAAAAGTACCCAACAATGTGAAAAAGATGATGGTCAGGACAGAGTCCCAAAATTGAAGGCCAAATACTGTACTTCCTAATACACCAGTACTAAATGTTGCAATGACCATATTACCACCCATCCACATAGTGGCAGCATTCAAATATGAGGTATCAGTTCTCTCATCTTCTGGTACTTGAGTAATTCCTCGAACTTCAGCTCCCAAGTACTTAACAGCAAAATTATCGATTTTTTGAAACCAAGTATATTCTTGAGGGCCCTGCTGAGGTGGTGCATCTAGCTCAATGACCAAAGGACTGATCGGTCCTTTTTCAGTGTCGGAAAAAGACATTTTTTTACAAGTTTAAGATGCAAAAAAACAACCTTTTAACTATGAAAATAAAGTAAAAATGCAGGAAAGAGGGAAAAATGCATCCGCTGAAGGATGCCTTCCATAGATATACATAGGTTTCTTTACTGCACCCTCACATCCTGTACATTCGTCAAAAGATAAGATTGCACCTCTGGAAAAGATTTCCTATTGTTGCCTCTTGGCAAGGGCTGGGAGCTACAATTGTAACATGGATTTTTGACAGTTGCCTGCATAAATAGGTGCCAGCGACAGGCAATGGCCCTTCGTTTAAGCTTAGTTTTTGAAGGTGATGAAGCTGGGTTGACATTTCACGCACTCTAACCGGCGGTAATCCGTCGGCCACACGCACATTTGATGTAGATCACAGGTGAAATTTTGGCGCCGTAGAGAAGATCTGTAATAGACTAGAATATTATTTGTCAAGTTGTTCATTTTTGCGCTTATCAGTGTCGTGAGGTTATCATTGTAAATACAAATTGGTCCTGTTTGGACAAATTTGGCGGTCACTTACCACCTTATGGAATAGTGCATTAGATAAGATAAAATAATGGGGTCAACTCAATTGTTATTCACACATCACACTTGGAATAATATCTAATGATATTGTTATTTGTACATGTTGATACACAGACTGCTGTCAACGGTGATCGGCAAAACTTTCAGAACTATTTGACTTAAAAAGCCACGAGTTGATCAAGTTCATCCAGATGGGTGACTATTAAGCTCCACAATTTACTCCAAATATTGGATAGCGGTATTTATTTGAGTTAATTGGTCTCGATTTCAATCTAATCATCAAGCTGATATGACCTTTTTGAGTTATCAGAGCGGTATCTAATGCAAGAGAAAGTTGACCGACTTCGCCGAATGCCTCCGTATGATTGTTGCACATTGTATATGATGAAGATTAGAACGAAGCTCTAAATATAATATAAACTATAAATTAAAGGTTAGACCAATATTATTTATTTAATCAGCATATATGGATTACTCCTTTTCCAGTTTATTATCTAATGAAGCATTTAAAAGCCAAGATTTTTTATCTATGATATAACCTGAATCACGGCTATCATTAGAGTGCGGTAGCGCGCGGTACTACCCTTTCTTTTCCAGTTCTACGCTGATATGCAAAGGAACAAAAAAGCCTAGACTGCCAATATTCTTATCTACCCATTGCTTTTACTTTGCGCATCATTCACCTTGGCAACGCTCCTTTATTAAACAGACCAAATATACATTATATAGCAATAATAAATATTGCTGGTTCATATACCAATAATTATAAGCAGTTTAATCTTTACACCCTTTTTAGCAGAATAAACTTAAATATGACAAATTATGTGATCCTGTATTATGCCACAGTCATGGGAGGGTATTTGATATTCTACAAGAATAAGTATTATGTAATAATAAACCTATACGCCCAAAATAATAATGATGACTATTACGATATTTCTCATAAAACTCGAATGGGACTTCTCTTAGATTTGGAACAATAGAATAATCTTTGGTTCCAGTATGAAATTTTTGATATAGATCTTCGTTATCAGGAATCAAGAAGCGGAGCTTACTTTTTCTCCATCCAGCCAAAATCCAATACCAATCATACATCGAGGTGTATCTGGCTTATTAGGCATTCCAGCATGCCAAACTCTAGTGTCACGTAGAAGAATAGATCCTTTACTAATTTCTGGCTGAACTCCAGGTTGAACTTCTGCTCTCTCTTGACAAACATCTTCTCGAATCTTGGTAGCTCCAGTGGTACCATGTGGAGCTTGATGTTCCGATGTATAATGGTGAGAGCCAGCACGAGGGTGTCGGAAAAAGCCTCCGGAGACTTAATCTGTCCTTAATTTATTAATAGGTCTTGATAATGAAGTTGTTAATATTTTTCCAACTGGTTGAATGTAACATTACAAGTCGGGGATGAAGATTAGAAGGGGGATTACCGCTTCAATGGAATAAATATATATAGGTAGACATAAATATGCAGCTAGGTCGGAAAAACCACTCCACCAAATAAAAGGATATTTAGAAATGTCTCAAAAGGAAGAAAAAACAGTGACTGTGGGAGTAGAAGAAGATTACGACCGTGATCATATTAAGGATGTGATTGCGTTTGCCAGAAAGAGGAAACAAACCAACGATGCCCAACACGATATGGGAGTGTGGGAAGCGCTTCAAGTGTATCCTCAGTATGTTGGGCAGCATTTTTCTGCTTTTCTTTAGTAATGGTAGGCTATGATGGAGGTGTTATCTTCAATTTATTCGGATTGGCCAAATTTGTGAAGAAATATGGTGCTCCCTATGAGGGAGGTTACAATCTAAGTGCCCCCTGGGGGCCTGGGTCGCTGACAAATTCGGCCGTAAAAGAACTTTTTCGTATGTAATATTTGGACCTTTTGTTTTATTTTCATGCAATTCTTTGCAAAAGATGTGAAAATAGTAACTGCTGTCTGAATTTTGGCTGGTCAAATGTATGGATTTTATCTCGTTCTTGCTCCTAAGTTAGTCCTACATCTCTGCAGGGTATCCTTCAGGCCAGCATGAACCTGGCCTATGTCATTGGACAATTTATTGCCACCGGCGTAGCTGCTGGTCTTCAAACTCGCAATGATGCCTGGTCATACCGAGCTCAATTTGCTGTTCAATTGGCTTGGTGTCCATTGTTTTTAATTGGCGTACTGTTCGCCCCTGAATCTCCATGGTGGTTAGTGAGACAAGGTAGAATCGAAGAAGCTGAGAAGTCTCTACGACGTCTTTGTAGTGCCAACTCACCCAAAATTGATATTAATGCTCTTCTTGCTACTATTGAAGAAACCGACACCTATGAAAGAGAGACTGAGCAAGCAACTACTTATTGGGACTGTTTCAATGGAACCCATTTACGTCGAACCGAAATAACTGTTGCTGTACAATTTTTCCAAGTTATCACTGGTATTACTCTTATTGGATTTGTCGCTACCTGTCTCTCATGGCCATTAATGTCTTATGTTGGTCGAAGGGACATCTATATGTATGGACTTGCTATTATGACTGTATTCCTTTTCATAATTGCAGTTTTAGACTGTGCTCCTCATTATAATACCCGACCCAATATTAGTTGGACCCAAGTAGCGTTCATAGATCTTTTGACATTTATATACCAAATTACCATTGGCCCTATTTGTTTTGTATACTTTGGCGAAGCACCTTCAAGCAGACTTAAGAGTAAGACTATCGCCATTGCTGCTGCCTTTGGATCAGTATTCTCGATTTCTTTGGCCATTGGAGCTCCATATATGTTGAATACTGCCTATGCCAACTGGAGAGGTAAATCGGCCTTTTTCTTCGGTGGTTGGGCTTCGATCGGAAAGGTATAGTGCTTCTATAGACTTCCTGAAACTAAAGGAAGAACTCTGGAAGAAATTGATTTATTGTTTGATCAAAAGGTTCCTAGCCGAGCTTTTCATAGCTATGACATGGCTAATCTTACCGGCTTAATCGAAGTAGTTGTTTAATCTTTGTGTTTCTAATTTGTGTATTAGTCAAGAATTCTAATCTAATCTAATTTGAAACCGTAAATAAGATCATATACCCCATATCAACTAAACGATAAACTACCTTATTGTTAAAGTAATTCCTGTGAGAAAGGTTGGAAAATATTCCGTTTAGTTTATTCCGTTAGCCTCTGCTACTGATAACTGATAAGATAAGCTTCATCGCAGATATTGCAGCATGCAACATTTATTCCGTTAGGCGGTACATCAATACTATTGGTAAATATATAAGAATAATCAAATTTACTCTAATTAATGTACCTATATCTCTGAAATATGACAAACGATTGGGCAACAATAGCACATGAAAAGCAAGCCTTTGTTAAGGCACAGATTCCTTCCGAGTGGATTCTGGACAAGATCCCATCTTCACATGAAGAACCCAATACTAGAGTATGGCTTGACAAGGTGCTACCGAAGAAGGTTGTCGCAATTACTTCTAAAACAATTTTACAATTGTTAGATGATTTGAAGGCAGGCAAGTTAACTGCTGTTGATGTCATTACCGCATTCTGTCATAGAACTGCTTATGCTCACCAAGTCGTTAACTGTTGCACCGAAATATTCTTTGATAAAGCAATTGAAAGTGCTAAAGCTCTTGACCAATATTACGCTGTCAACAAGAAACTATTTGGACCTCTTCATGGAATTCCAATATCTTTGAAAGATCAAGTTAATGTTGAAGGCGTAGCAACTTCAATTGGATACATCGGCCTTCTTAACAATGTTGCTAAGAAAGAAGATGAATCAACTATCACAGAGATGCTAAGAAAATCAGGTGCTGTATTATTTGTTAAGACAACTGTTCCTATGGCTATGATGGCAGGAGACACTTATACAAATGCTTATGGCTATACTTCCAATTCTATCAACAGAGACTTTAGTGCGGGAGGCAGTTCTGGTGGAGAAGGAGCCTTAGTCGGCTGTAGGGGTGCTTTGCTGGGCCTTGGGACTGATATTGGAGGAAGTATTAGATTTCCTTCAGCATTCTAAGGCTTATATGGTTTGAGACCCTCTTTTGGAAGAGTTCCTTATCAGAAAGTTACCAACTCCATGCAAGGTCAACCAATCATGCCGTCCGTTATTGGACCAATGGCAGTTGATTTAGATGATTTGGAATACTTTATGAAAGTAATTGTTGAGCAAGAACCGTGGCTTATTGACGCCAAAATTGTACCAATCCCATGGAGACAACAACAATTGCCTGAGAAGTTATCATTTGGCCTTATGACTTGGGATGGTCTAGTCCATCCCCATCCTCCTATTAGACGTGCTCTTGAAGAAACAAAGAAAGCGCTAATTGCTGCTGGACATGAAGTAATTGAATGGGAAGCTCAAAACCATGATAAGATGAGACAAGTTGCCACTGATATATTTAGAGCTGATGGTAACAAAGAAATAGATGATATGTGTGCTTTATCTGGTGAGCCGATTAGCGAAGCTCTGTTTATCAACCAAACTCAGCCTCCGTCTACTATCAATGAACACTGGGCACAAGCAGAAACTAAGTATTCTTTACAAAAGCAATATTTTGATTATTGGAATAGTACTGCCAGTAAGACCACTACCGGTCGACCTGTTGATGCTTGGATTTCACCCGTGAGTGAAACCGCTGGATATAAACATTACGCAAAAGACTATTTTGGGACTTATACTGTGGTTATAAATATGTTGGATGTTCCTTCTATTATTGTACCTATTACTAAAGTTGATAGTACTCTTGATTCGGTTTTCGACCCAGTTGAGTCTGCATCTGAGCAGGATGCTGAGCTCCAGAGCACATATGATGTAAAGGTGTATGAAGGCAATCCAGTTTGTCTTCAAGTTATCACCAGGAGACTTGAAGAGGAAAAAGCCATTTCTATTGCCAAGGTAGTTAGAAACTCGTTAGTTTGATATTATCATGGTAATATTATAATTAAACTAGATAAAATTAGCACCTTCAAATATTTGAGTCCATAACTGTTGAAATCGTATATCAGAATATGGGGATGAGATATCTTCAGTTGTCAGATCCAATTGAGGCGAGTTTATTCCTAATCCGGTTTGGGGATTATTAGGGCCTGCAATGTCGTTGACAAAATCATTGTTTGAGTGGAAGAAAATCTTGATAAACTCTTCAGCATCTATTATAGGTAACTGGGTTCCTGGCACTCGTTCGTAGATACTTCTTACAGTAGTAATAGTATCATTCACGAATGCTCTGGCAGATGAAACATTATGGGGTCCGCTGTCCAAATAAGCAGAAGATTCAGTCAAGGCAATCCATATACGTAAGCTCTCGGATTGGTCAAGCTCAGAGAAATGGCTTAGTACGTAGAATAAAAGAGAAGTGCAGCCAGCTTCTAAGTATTGGCTCCATGCCGAGCAGCTTTTGTAAATATCTAATCTTCTTCCCATCTGAAAAATAGCAGTGGGTATTGCCAGAGCTGCCTCCAAGCAATTATTAGTAGCTTGATCCAAGAAATCGCGGATATCTTGAGGGACATCGTCAATATTCGCCGAAACATAAACAGAAAATATCATGAAAGGCCGGTAAAGCAAAACTCTTAAAAATAAATAATATAATCTCAGCCAAAACCATATTTGGCACTCAACATCAGACATAGCATGAAGAGAAGAATTCAGGTCATGTCCTGCGTATGGATCTAAATTTCCAACTTCCTCAAGCTCTGCGCTCAAGCTGTTAACAACTTCAAACAATGGTAATATTCCAGCTTCAAATGATATATCTAAAACTTCTTTTCGGATCTTTTCCATAATTTCTACGTGCCTCAATCTAGAGTATATCTGTTCTACCCCAAAGTTATATGAAGTGTTTTCAAACTCATAAGCCTTTTTAAAAGGAATTGGCATGTGGATTTCATTACCAATACAACTTGAGAATCCAACAGAAAAGCTAATATACCTATCGGTGATATATAAGGCAATCCATGTCCGGTGTATTTCATATGCTTCTTTAGTGTTGATCTTACTGCAATCAACTTTATGAAGACCCATTGTCAGAGCTATTCGTGACAATGATCCGTTACGAATAAATCCACGTCTTATATCAGATGCTACTAAATTATAAGAGCCCTTTGTCAGTTAGTTATATTTTCACCTATACCATATTCATAGCGCTCATAAAAAATGAGATTGAAGTTCTTACGTATAATATATGAAATTGGATTTCTCGTATTGACAATATTTGTTCTGAAATATTGGGAACCAGCTTACTAGCCCGGATATAGTATGTTCTACTCCAAATATGAGAACTGATTCCTTGATACTGTATTGTTGATGCAAATGTATTAGCACCTAAACTCACCATCATATAGATGATGGCCAAGTCAATTCTATCTAGCCCGTCCGAATTAAGAGCTTCAACTTTGGGCCACCATAACCTAGCCAACTCAATCCATTCATATGGATCCATCATCGGTGCCGTCAAGTAAATTCCATTAAAATATGATGATAAACATTGTAACATCTCTCCAATAGTTAAATGCTTTCCGTCTTGCTGGGCATCTTGCAATTGCTCCTCGGACGCTCTATTCCTCTGTTCAACAACTTGGGCAATGCCGCTGAGCTCTTTGATCTGTGAAGTTGTAACACCATTAGGAGAATCAGGGATCTTTTCAAGTAAAGATTTTGAATACAAATATAATTTTTCAACAAAAGTATAAGTGCTGGCCGTCCCTTCAGTTAGTATTTACCACGTATTCGCGGGCTCCTCCAGCAGACTTTATATAGGTACGTACCGTAATGCTGCTGTTTGAGCATAGATCTCTGAAAAGGCGGCAACCTCCGCACTGTCGGCGCTACTGCGGTTTGAGGGTCCACTCTCTTGGCTCTCCGTCTAATGTTAGATATATCGGGTGATCTCATATTTAATTATCAATATCGTGTTATTCGTACCTTCTCATAGGAGGCGGAACATCTACTGGACTATCGACCCTGTATCTGGTACGATAGACACAGTCGGTAGACATCCGACGACACAGAGCACAAGGCAATTCTCCATCGCACTAGAGGTTAAAACCTGTCAAAAGAGCCACAAATTTGTAATTATCACTGCTATACAAACCTTAATCTTTCTATGCCTACAATAATTGCAGGCCCTGGATATTCTTCGGGCTAATGATTGAGTCATATTTACGGTTAAATTCCGGTAAATGTGTATGGCTATATATAGTTATAGCTTTGTCTAATCAAGTTACTCACTCTGCATAGATAAGCTGCAAGATGCCTAGAAGGATATATGTTTGCCCATGTCCTTATCTATACAGATCAGGCGTAAAGGGGCCAGTAATAATGGTCTATCATAAAATTTCACATGTATTTTAATTTTTAACAAATTTCTATATAAACAAAAAAGTATTGGTAAAAAAAGCCGAGTATTTCTATTTTTGCATTAGGCCAAATCTGGATGAGCCACCGATGTGACCTTGACGTAATCTTTACTTAAAGATTGTTGAACAGATCCATCGTCCGATTCGGACTCTAATGCTGACACAGTATTTCCATTCTTAATTCTTTGTAGGAGGCCAATAATTGCATCCCAACTCTCATAAATAGGATATATTGTAATAAACAGAGTTACTAGTATTAGCCAGATGAAAATGATGGTCACCCATCCAGTAAGGAATCGTTTTGAGAAAATATAATGAGATCCATAAAGAGGCATGGGGATCAAGAAAAAGAAGATGATGAAAAATCCTAAAGAGATATATCTACCTCTTATAGAAGATCTTCTTAATTTTCTACTCTCTTCAGACTGAAAATCAATAGTCATCGCAGCTCTTTCTTTCTCGTTAGCATCATCTGCAGCAGTAAACCCATGACTGAAAATAGCAAAGTCAAACTCTTCTTTTTTGAAGAAAGACAAAATAAAAATATAAATTGGACAAGAAAATAAAGCTACCCAGTTGGCTACCATAGTGTTTTTACCATTGACCAAAGTATCTCTATCAATAACACCGTCATTGTAAACATAGGTGGCGCCAATCCAACACGACACTGCCGTGATAGTACCTAGGGGAGGTCCTAATACCATGCCTAATTTGTTCATCCTTTTATAATAAAGAGTAAATACTAGGGCCCCTACTGAAGGGGCCAATATAATACCCATAACACCCAAAATCCAAAAAACTGTGACTCCAACATAGTTAAACATTACTGACAGTCCACCCATAGCTAGACCATACAGAATAACAACACCATGGGCAATATTGACTAGAGCTTTACCACTGGCTTCTGGATTAACATAAGTGCGGTAGATATCATAAGTAAAAATAGATGAAAATCCAACAAGTTCTGCAGAGGTTGCTGATGTTACAGACATAAACAACATGACAAGAGCTGCTGCTGCACCACTTTTACCTAGTAAAGCACCTAGTCCATAAATAACTGGGAGTCCTTCATTGACTCCAAGGGCAGAAATAGGATTTGGATAAGTGAAAGAAGCAGGGTTATTCATTAAAGCCAATGAAGCCAATCCAGCAGAACTTCCTAATGCAAATGGTACAACAAACCATGATATTCCACCAAGTAAATAGCCGGCCATAGCAGCATCAGGGGAAGCAGCAATTGCCTTTTGACCATAACTAGGATCACCAAAAACAGTGGCAAATCCACCAACTGCTTGACTCCACATTGCTAAAACCTGGGCACTATTGTCGAAAGTGAGATAACTGCCATTTCGCCCGCTTGCAGATGGGTATATAGTTGCTACCTCAGTCAATAGATCGTGCATTTTGGAAGGAGATCCAATCAAGTCGGATCTACAGTATACTGTAAACATAGACACTAGAATAATCACATAAATAATAACTGTGTGAATCCAATCAGAAAGAAATGTAGATTTGATACCTCCTAGTAAAGTATATACAATGACACCTAAAGGTAAGAGGAAACAAGCAGCAACAACGTTCATTCCAGTAGCAGCATGGAATCCTTGAGAACCACCAAGAAGTAGCATACAAGATACAATAACATTCGTTGCAGTACAATAGATCATATACATAATATGGCCAGGTTTTCCAAATCTAACTTTAACCAATTCCGCTACTGTATGAGCACCAGGGGCTACTCTTTTGATTTCAATAGCTAGTAGAGAAAACAATACTACAAACAAAGTACCGGTAGTACCATACCAGTAACCACCTGAAATACCATTCGAGTATGCGAATGATCCAGAAGTAAGCAGAGTTGCAGGCCATGTCCAACTTGATACTACTGCTGAAGAAAGAAGACCCGTTTTCACACTACGGGATGCAACAGTGAAATTCTCAGAGTTTTGTTTATCGTCTGCATAAGTCTTGAGAACATAGGTGATGCCAATCATGATAATGGCAAAAGCAGCGCCAAGGCCCAAAGCAAAGCCATATCCATACGACTGAGGAAGAATGTATTCTTCAGTCATTTTTTTTTGTTTTTCAATAATTCCATAAGTTTTAGGAAATTGACCCACTGGGTCTTCTATTTAAACCCAAATGGTCATTATCTACAACCACATGCATCCTGTATATCCCAGGAGCTTATCATGATAAGGATATTCCGTTAAGGCCCTGACGGAATAAAAAATTAACGGAATAATTTAAAATTTGCTATTCTACAAGAAAATATTCTATTTTACACGGAATTAGTGATATATTTGCTGATAGTATATCCTATATATCTATTTATCAGTGGTTATGATATCCGACAAGTTACACTGACATGAGCTATAAAGTACAGAGCAAAGAGCACTTTTAACGGAAAAAGATCAATTGGAACGAGTCGAGACTCAACTGGGGTATTCTTTATCTAAAACGTTTTAATATCAGTAGATATGATCACCTATCACTAATAGAGTGTTGGCATGTTGTACGACTACTGGATTACATATACTATGTCTGCTGAAAGGCCAGTCCAGCAATGGCAGATTTGTTTTAGTACTACTAGCTAAGAAAAAAATAAATTTGCAAATTTCAATATAATACTTTGGAGTAACGGTTCAAATTTTTCAAATAGAGATAGCAAAAAAAAAAGATAAGGTCATAAGCACGATCGAAATTCATCGAACCGGGGTCGTCAGAATCAAAATCTTAATTGATCACTACTACACTATACAACCTGGTGAAAGTTCACTGTAAGGAATCGATATCTGATGCACAATTATTGATATAAATGTGTACTTTATCACTGTTCCGGTAATAAGTTTTGCATACTTTACTGATATTTATTAAATAAATATTATATACTATTCTATAAATTTTAAATCTTACAAAATAGGTCCGTGGTGGTAACATTGATCCAGGAGTAATTCTGCAGGGTTGCCGAGAAAAAAATAAGCTTGAATATCTTGTCGCTATTAATGAGATCACTTAGAAATCTATGTACTGGTGTATATTTTCTCTAGATATAACTGTAATTCAATTGTAATGTAATTCTAATTGACTGTGTCTATTATCAGAGTGTATTAAATAATTTTATTGTTATATAAATTAGTCGATGACAAATAAATTTACGAGTTCTATCAACCTGGCCAACATCCCAGAAACTAAGGTAGAAAGAGCTATATCAATCGAATACTGAGAACCCAACAGGTAATTAGGGGAAGTATTTCTCTTATCCCTTATCTGTGGACATTGATAGCATCTGATAGTTCTTCTAGATCGTCCAGCTCGTTGATTTGGGGTTTTCATCTGAATATGGCTCTTCAAAAGAATCATCAGGATCATCAGGATCGATCCAATTACACCTGTTTAATCGTTCTTTCATAGCACATTCATAAGCAGCGGTAATATTAACCACAGCCAGCATATCGAATTCCCTCTCAAATCTGGATGGTCAGGATCTCAAGAAACTTCCTTGCTACAGTGCTGTAAACACCTACGTAGACGACGAGCTGGAACTCTATAGGCGACAAAATTGACTCTATGTATTCATTCGTACTTATATTGGAAGCAGAATCTCTAAAAGTCCTGAGGTCGTTGAAAGAATTCAGCATATTGTAGCATAAGGTCCCATTTAACAGAGCCTGCATAAGCTTCTTCTAACGTTTGACGAATCCTACTCAAATAAATTCAAAACTTCTTCTCAGCATCATCTGTCAAAGTATCCAAGATGAACTGTTTAGCCTTTTTCAAGTTAGAATCTAAATGTCTGTCTTCTTCTTCATCTGAACATTCGCTGTAATCAAGATCAGTAGGCCGAATAAATCCAGGCGGCATAACATCACACAATCCGTGATGTATTAGAAACTTGTCAATATCTAGTTCCTTTCAAATTGACCCCAATATTAACTTCCTTCATCATCTTTAATTGGCTATGTTTATGAAGGGTCACCTTGTCAGGATGCTTCACTATTTACAATTTAGGGTAGCGATCTCTAAACCCTACAAACAGAGATGAGAAACCGTTAAAAAATAGAGATATATTCTATTTACTGTATAATAATTTATAGTCCATAATTGATGTAGAAGTGCCACTATAGAGATTATTATATATTCGATGTGGAAACCCTTGGAGAAAGTACCAATAAATTCGTAGTACTTAAACTCTGTCACTGAAGCATATGGGTTAAAGAGTGGGGCACTCAAGTGAAACAAGTGGGACTTATTCACATGAAGAGAATTTTCTAGAGGTCCATAGATTATCATAATAGGTCATATTTTTATATCAATAAATTAAGTTAAAACGTTAGTTTCACCTATTAACGGGGTAGTTTTATCGAAGATTTGTGATGTCTCCTAAAGAGAACCATAAACAACAACAAACAGCATTAAAGCCATGTAGACTGACCCCTGAATTTGGAAAAAAAGAAGTTTAAATATCGGGGTGCCTGAAGAACCATTATTCTTATAATATAACTACTATGCCAATAAAACACATCCATGGATTGGAATGTGGATTATCGTATAGAAGAGGTAAATCCTAGATATTCAGGTCTGCAATATAAGTGCTCCTAGGCAAATTTAAGAAATCCATGTTACACATGCAGTTATACATACTCATATAAATAAGGATCTAACTAAAGAACATTCGAGATATGATCAAAACAAGATATTCGACATGGAACTTAATTTCAGTATTTGTAAATAAAATTGCACTATAAATATTTCAATTTTAATTTATAGATCTTGTTATCAAAAACATTAGGAAGCAGGGTCGGACAGGAGATTAATAAACCCAGGGATCCAGTTTTCTAGAATAGTTTTGTTGACAAAGTCGGTTTTTCTAATCATTAAGATTACTTAGATTCTTATTCAGGTTATATCTTGGGGTGACTGAGTATATTGTACTTGCCCATTGTCTTTGACAATACCATTCTTTTGAGTAGCTGTACCTTACAGTTTATTTCAGATATTTATATATATATATATGAATAATCAGACTCTCCAGATGATTTCTAGAACTCTGAAAAAAGATTTTGGACAGTGTTCAATGTCAAATTATCAAAGCTATATATGCGTCTGTTGCCCAACGAAGTAAGAAAGTTTGGCATATACACGTAGTAAATGCATAACGATAAAGCGAGAGAATATTCCTCTTATGTGACAAAAGTTCCCATTTGGCTCTCTGGCTGTACTGTATATATTCTTTAAACTCCTAACTTCTTTTCCATTGATATTTTCTTTGGATTGTAGCTGCTGCTCATAACTACTAAACTGGTCTGTTTAATTTCGTCGGTCAGGGCATTCATGGTATGAATTATAGCTTCCTCTAAATTATGAGACCGAAGGCTTCCCCTATTTTTCAAACATGAGGAATCACATATGACAGACCCGGTTGTATGGATTTATATCACTTTATATTCATTATAGCAATTCTGTATTCACGAAATTTTAATTCTTCAATACTGGTCATTAAACTATAAATACATAAAATAGATTATCCGATCTCAAGTCGAGGAGAAATCGATATTAGGGTATGCGGCAAGATAACCGGCATATTGTCACTACTGTATGCCGATAAGATAAAGCGGTTATCTCAGATAACCTTTGCCGATAAATAAATGCAATTATAAAAGATCTCTGGCTAATTTTTTTATCTTGTTCAATTTTTCTAACCGAGTTTTTATAAATGGTAAAAAAGAGTATGATTTAAAATTAGCGTCGAATTATCTATTCTCATCTAACAATTGTAGAAGTTCTATGCTGTTATGGAGTCGATATCGACGCAGTTGCAGGATGGCTAGGTTCATATGGTGGAGAAGACTCGGTCAACGATATCTCTAGAGGATTATGGGCAGGTCATGTTGGTATTCCTCGTATGCTCAAATTATTTGAGAAATACAATATCAAGGCCACTTGGTTTATTCCAGGTCACTCACTAGAAACGTTTCCTGAAGAATGCGCCCAAATCCGTGATACTGGCCATGAGATTGGATTGCATGGTTATTCCCACGAAAACCCTTCAGATATGACCTTAGAACAACAAAAAGATGTATTGGATAAGACATTCAAGTTATTGACTGATTTTTGCGGTAAGCCCCCTAGAGGAAGTGTTGCTCCTTGGTGGGAAACTTCTAAAGAAGGAGCAGACTTGTTATTAAAGTATGGTATTGAATATGATCACTCCATGAGTCACCACGATTGTCAAGCCTATTGGCTTCGAACTGGTGATTCCTGGACAAAGATTGATTATACCAAGAAGGCAGAAGATTGGATGAAACCTTTAGTTAGAGGCAAAGAAACCGGATTAGTCGAAATCCCTGGATCTTGGTACATTGATGATCTCCCACCAATGATGTTTATTAAGAATGCTCCTAACTCTCATGGATGGGTGAATCCTAGAGATGTCGAAGATATCTGGCGAGACCATTTCGACTACTTTTACCGAGAATATGACGAATTTATCTTCCCCATTACCTGTCATCCCGATGTGTCAGGAAGACCGCATGTTTTATTCATGCATGAAAGGCTAATTGAGCATATCAATAAGCATGAAGGAGTAGAATGGGTCACATTTGCAGAGGTTTGTGATGACTTTAAGTCTAAGAATCCTTTACCTGAAGGTGCCATGTTACCATTCAAGCATGCCCCAATTTAGATACAGAAGTCACACAAATGTGAATTAAAGTTATAGGCTTGGATCTAGGATTTTCTTTTATTAATCGACTATAACAATGAAATTTTTTTTCTGCTCTAAATAACATTGTCCTGATGCAATAGCTTAGTAATAAATAAATGCTGGGTTGACAAAGCATGATGGCGTAACGGTGACCTAGGCCTTGCCCCACATGTTCCAGCCTAGCCTGATAGGTAAACCTTATAACTACAATTTGGATGTTAGCAACATTACGTTTACTTCCCCACTTTAGAACTTAATATATAATAGATTGAGTTTCAGCCTTTTTGTTTCTAGAAAGCAATACAGCCTTTTTTTTTCTTGTACTATGGATTTAATTATTTGTACTACATGTGGAGTGCAGCACGGATCAACTACTCTAGAAACCTGTAAGATCTGTGACGACCCAAGACAGTACGTGCCAGCTTCTGGCAGGTCATTCACTACTCTAGCAACTCTATTAGAGTCAAAGAAATATCACAACGAAATCAGAGCTGACCCTTATAATGAGAATTTATATAGTATATGGACTGTACCACAATTTGCCATTGGTCAAAGGGCTATGCTTGTTCGTACAACTCAAGGTAATATATTATGGGATACGATCAGCTATCTTGACAATGATACTGTAGAGCGAATCAATGAATTAGGAGGTATACATGCAATTGTCATCTCCCACCCCCACTTTAATTCCACCCACGTTGAATGGGCTGAGAAATTTAATTGCTCGGTTTATATTTCAAGCGAAGATAAAGAATGGGTTTATCGACCAACTGATTGCCAAATATACTGGGACGGTAAAGTCAAATCTTTTTTTGATGATGAAATATTGGCAGTAAAGTTGGGTGGCCATTTCCCAGGAAGTTCTATATTATATTGGAAGTCTGCTAAGAAGATCTTGACTGCTGATACTATCATGGTTGTACCCAGTGGGTTGTTTAATGCCGAGCAACAACCAAATACAACATCAGTTACTTTTATGTGGTCATATCCTAATATGATCCCATTATCTCCTGAAGCCATTGTCAATATATGGAATGGTATAGTAGATCTTGACATAGTTGGATGTCATTCTGCATGGTGGGGAAAAGATATTAACAAGGATGCTAAATTGAGAATATTTGACAGTATTCAGATACTCATTAAAGCTATGGGATATAGTAATCATGAATTTTTAACAAAGTCATTTTCTTAAACCGTGTAGATGAGATAATTGCAAATATGATATGAACTGTCACCTTCTGGCTTGTCTTAACTATTATTATCATTGATAAAAATTTACTTATTTTACTAGTGACTAAAGTTAATAGTTTATAGCACATACATTTTGTCTAATTAGCATAGATCTATCAAGAAGCTCACCAATTAATTAATCGCCTATCGAACATCTAGTAAACCAATGAAACAATAATATTTAAATACTCAATATTTACGATTATATTATTTATTATATATTTTTATCTACTGGTTAAGTGTAATTAATATTTAGCTTCTTGTATAGCTATACTCCTGAGTGCTAATAAGAACGCTACTGGAATCAACTTCTATACGCTAATTGACCAATATTCTTGGCTCAGAATGGTTACCTCAGATTACTTTAGACAGTCCAATAATTATTCTCAAGTCTTCTGTTTTATGTTACCATAAATATACAGGAACTTACAATTACATGTCCACCAACAGTCTTAAGCATAGTTTGTACAACCACATAACCTGGTAAGGGTTCCAGCATAATCAGGGGTGATAGTGAAAATATATATTACTCGCCTCTCCCAAATCTCTTCTTTTTTCTTCAATTTCTACTTCTGAAGCTCTATCGATTGACTTGTCTATACGAGATCTTTAGATATTCCGTTGCAGTATGACTTGAATTATAGAAACTGTCATAGTAGGATTAGATTTGAGGCATTCCGCAGCAATAGGCAGTAGTATATGGATCCAGCCTTAGTCATCTCCTCTACCACAACTTAGATTTAATCGTTTATTGTCACATAATTCTGTGTTTTTGATATTGCGCCATAATAGTAGCTATGATCAAAGCCTTTCGTTTTTGCACTTTGTGTTATGCCTGTTGGCTTTCACGCCTGGGCTCGGATGGTGCCTTTGGTTTTCGCAACTGGGCTTAGGTTGCGCCTTTGGTTTCAGCACCTGGGTTTATATAGTACCTGTTGGTATTCACAGCTAGAATTAGATAATCCTCTGGTTTTCGCACCTGGGCTTGTATATAGATGTTTTTCCCCCCGTATGCCTTGCAGATCAGGTGTCTACTGAAACAGTAGATAGTTATCTATCTTTTAGTTTATATAGGTTTTAGATTAGGAAATCCGCAAGATATACTTCCACTGTATAGTCTGATGACTCTTTCGATGGACCATGCGTTCTCGAATGGCAATTTGGAGATTACGGGATGGAGTTCATTATCCAAAGTTAATGGGGATGACTCCCCTCTGTACACTGCCCATTTATACTCTAACCTTTACATAGTCTCAATACAAATTCTAATATTTTCACTATGAATTAAAACATTGGCTTTATCTGTAACATTATAGTAATAGCCCTGTTTGACATGGACTGTGCTTGTGCTTAGGTGAAACCGGGTAAAAATATAATGAATAGTGCTAATCACTGAATTTTTTACCTAATAGATTCTGAACTTTTTAAATGTTAACTGTGGCACATTCTGGCTCTTGTATGACATATATAGTACTGAACACGAGCCATCTATTAAGAACTGATTTAATAAAAGAATTTATTTAACCTTGGTACAAATGTGACCCAGAGATATAAGTATTAGGTCAAATTGGTTCTGATACTCGAGTGCTTTATGTGTATATTTTAGTTATGCATTTATAGCAGCGAAAAAGGCTATTGTTGTATTTTATTCAATGTAGATCAGATTTGGCTACTTTTCAACATGGTGTTTGGAAATTTCTAGACTTGGAATCTCGCTTAGTCGGAGTAATTCATACTGCTAGTGTTCTGTTTCCACCTGATGGATCAAAGACCAGACAGGAAAATTAACTACAATTAAGGGTCAATTATCATGGTTCTCAGTTGCTTCTATAAAAGCTTTTATATTCTTTACTTATCCAGACTACTAGACCTTTTCCTGCTAACAGTATCAGAGTTATATGGATTTGTTCTTCTTCACACACCAGTGCGCCCGCCCAATAATAGACGAATTAACAAGCAAGACCCAATACTAAATTTAAAGGCAATTTAATAATATATCAACAAGCAAAGCTATCTGAACCATTGCCAACACTGTCAGAGCTTGTCTCTAACGTAAATTAATAGAAGCGTTGCCTATATATAGGACATTGGCTTAAGAGCTAAATCGTTAATTCATTAGG